>ML354735.1:0-36546 GCA_005239505.1 Nicotiana paniculata | reverse complement strand
GACTCCATTTTTCATATTTTCTCAAACTCAAACACACTTAGGCGATTTTTCCAAGAACAAGACATCTTCCAAATCATTTCTAAGTTGGTTTTTACTCAATTCTTTCAATCATTAACATCATTTAACATGTTTTCAACTTAAAATCAAAGACTTCTATGGGTGAAATTGGGTGTTTTGGGTAGAAGTTAGGTTTTTCTAAAATTGGGATTTGAGTGGGTGATTGACCTCCGATTTGAGAGATTTTTATATGGCTAGACTCGTGAGAGTATGAGGGTTATGAAAATGTAAATTTTATCCGACTCCGAGATGCTGGACTGAGAGGCGCTTTGGTCATTTTAACTAATTTCACGTCGTAACTTTGAATTAAATAGTAGAATCAGTTGCTTGAGATGTTGATATGAAAATGATTTGAATAGATTTGGGCCATTTGGAGTCGGATACTCGTGGCAAACGTGTGGTTTCGAGTTGATTTTGAGCCGGTTCGAGGTAAGTGTTCGGTCTAACCTTAGCTTGAGGGAATAAGAGTTGAGTCTTATTTGCTACTTGCTGATTGTCGAGTATGATGTATAGGTATGGTGACGGGTATCTATACATTGGTGTCTAGCATGACCGTGAGTCTTTATATTGCGAATATTTTGGTTTTTGTTATAACTTCCATGCTTAATTGATGATTTTTTTATATGTTGTAATGAGTATGTGAAAGGAATTGTGATCGTTAAACTTCGTGGAGTGTTGGCTCGAGTTGTAATACAAATTGTGAAGGTATATGAGATAATTAAATCTTTGGAGCATTGGCTCAAGTGATAATGTGAACTATGAGATGAAAGTGAAAGAAAGAGGAAGAGTTATTGGTTTATTCCCTTGCCGGGACGTTTTGTTGTTTGTTGGTTTTCTCCTTTGCCGATATATGGAAACTTATTGATATTGTTCCCTTGCCGTAATTTAATTATTCAATTGATGTTCCCTTGTCGGGATTTCTATTTATATTCTGTTTACTCCCTAGCCCTTTGTTTGTGATTGATGTTTGAGTGAGGAAGAGTGTTAAAGCATGAAGGGTGATGCCGTTCATTGTTTGCTATTGTGAGGAATGAGTATAAAGCACGAAGGGTGATGTCGTGCATTGTTTGATATTGTGAGGAGAGAGTATAAAGCACGAGAGGTGATGCTGTGACGTACGATGTACTATTCCGTACAGATATTCGTTGATTATATTGTGAGGAAAGAGAGTAAAAGCACGAAGGGTGATGTTGTGCCATGATTTGCATTGATTACATAATACATTTCATAGTGAATAAAGAGAGTAAAAGCACGAAGGGTGATGTCGTGCCATGATTTATATTGATTACATTATTCATTGCATAGTGAGGAAAGAGAGTAAAAGCACGAAGGGTGGTGCCGTGCCATGATTTACATTGATTACATTATACATTGCATAGTGAGGAAAGAGAGTAAAAGCACGAAGGGTGGTGCCGTGCCATGATTTACATTGATTACATTATACATTGCATAGTGAGGACGAGAGTATAAGCACGAAGGGTGATGTAGTGCAAGTTTGTGATTTCTGATCCTTATTGATATTCTGGCCTTGTTGTTCTTTTCCTTATTTGAGATTTATTATATGAAACTGTTATCTTCCCACAACGTGTTCCCCTTTCTTTATTGATTGATTAATTCTTGTATTTCTTTTCCGTTGTATATATATATATATATATTTGAACTGCACAACTTTATTTGGTAGTCTAGTTCTAGCCTCGTCACTACTTCGCCGAGGTTAGGCTAGGTACTTACCAGTACATGGGGTCGGTTGTACTGATGCTACACCTGTACTTCTTTCTATTGTGTAGATTATGCAGTCGGACCCGGAGGACATCATTAGTGGGAGTGTCTTTCAGCTTATCCTAGAGGCTTCAAGGTATACCCGCTGCCGTTCGTGGGCCTTGGCGTCTCTCCCATCCCTATGCCTTCTTTTCTGTCTTGTTTTTCCTCTAGTTTCAGAGACAGTCATGTCTTTCCTTTCAGACTTTGTATTTCGGACTCTTGTAGACAGTTCGTGAGTTTGTTACTCCGGGTTTTGGAAAATTTACGCGTTGTTGTATTATGTTGTCTTTACTTAGCCTTGAAACCATATTTATTTCCGCTGTTAAGTTGTGAATTGTTTTAGCTTATTCTGTTACATTGAGGTTATTATGCTAGTTTAACTGTACACGTTGGCTTGTCTTGCGGGTTCAACGTTAGACGCCATCACGGCCCGATGGTGGAATTTCGGGGCGTGACAGAAATATTAGTGACGGTTTATCTTAATTGATAATTACTGTAAGTAGAAGTGTATTAATGGTGTCTTAAGTAACGTTAACAATTGATTATCATACACATTGATAATATACTAAGCAAAAGTGTATTAGTTGTATTTAGCTTGTAGATTGAAAATTACACTAAGTATAAGTGTATTAATAATATATATGTAAATAATGTTGGTGATTGATTAGCCTATATACATTGATAATAACACTAAATAGTGAACTAGTGGTATCCTTATATAAGTAACGTTAGTGATTGGATCGCCGATACATTGATAATTATACACTAAATGGAAGTATATTAATGATATTTGTGAGAAATGTTTGTAATTGTTTATCTTTAGTTTGATAATTAAAGTAAGTGGAGGTTTATTAGTGGTATCGTTAAGTAATATTAGTGGTATCTTGGAGTAACGCTAGTGATTCATTAGCCTATACATTGATAATTATACTAATTAAGTAGAAGTGTATTAGTATAGTCTTAAAAACTATTACTGATTCATTAGCTTATGCATTAAGAATTACACTAAGTAGGAGTGTATTAGTAATATCAGTAAGAAATTTTAGCGATTGATTAGCTTATAAATTGACAATTACATAAAGCAGATGCATATTAGTGGTATGCTTAAGTAATATTAATGATTGATTAACCTATTTATTAGTAATTACATTATTTAAGTAAAAGTTTATCAGTAGTAGTCTTAAGAACTATTACTAATTGATTAGCTTATATCTAAGAATTACACTAAGCAGAAGTGTATTATTAATATCAGTAAAAAATGTTAGTGATTAATTTGGTTATGAATTGACAATTACAAAAAGTAGATACGTATTATAAAAAGTAGATACGTAAATATTACACATAAATTTTACAGTAAGAAGAATTATATGTCAGATTTTTGTAAAATATTAGTTTGATTTTCATTGATTCATAGTTATTTGTTAGAATTTAATTAATTGTCAATTTGATATTTTATATAATAATACTTATAAGTAATTGATATATTAGCTTGAATAAAACTTGCATGCTGGACAACTAGCAGAAATACAATAAAGAAACCCTAAACTTAGTCAAATTTTCTTTTCTCCCTCTTCTTTCTCTTCTCCTCCCTCTAATGGCGCCATCGTCTCTCTGTTCCTCCTTCCGTCCAGCCATCATCTCTCTCTTCCTACTTCCGGCCAGCCATCGTCTCTCTCTTCCTTCGCTCCATAGCGACGATCAGCCCGAGGGACAGGTAATTATATTTTTATCTACCAATTTCATTTCGATTAGTGCTGCTTCTTTTAGATTTTTGTCCCAATTTGTTTAGGTTGTTGCTGCTTCTTTCAGTGGTTGCATTTTGGATTGTTGCATTTTTACTTGTCATCCCAATTTTATATTTTCATCTAATGATGTTCCCGTTAGGGAAAACGAAAAAATAAAAGTTATTGGAACTGAACACATCTGACATGTTTCTATGAGTTTCCTCCTATTATTGGATACTATTTGGCTGCAGATTTAAGTTTTTTTTTGTTTGTTATTTTTATAAGATAAAGATTTTATTGAATAACTCCCAGCATTCTCTAGAAAATCTGCAGTCTAAGAAGCGAGAAGCGATAATAGCGTGCACTTTCATTGTGTTTGAGTTTTAAAGGGTTGTATTATAAAGAAAAAAAGAAGCTGCTACTCAGAAGAGGAAAAGAGTTTGAGAGCTTTTTAAAGGATTGCTAGTAAAATAGAGAAAAAGAAGGACAATGTGTATAGAGTGTAGTGGTACTGAACCTAATTGTCCTAATGGTTGCAGAATAAAAATCAGAGATTAAGAAAATGATTTGTCTCGTATAAGAGTTTGTGTTCATGATTAAAATAGGGTAGAATCCATTCAAATTTCTGTTTTATGTTGTAATTATAATATTAAATGAGTAAGAATAATAAATTTGTTGTTTGTATATGTTGATGGAATATCGTATGTGGATGTACGATAGGAATCTAGGAAGATTGGTGGGGTTTAAGAGATGAATTTGTACAAGGTGTTGATGAATTTATTAATCATGCTAAGTCATTTAGCCAAAATAAGGGAATGATTAGGTGCCCTTGTGCGAAATGCAAGTCTAGAAAATGGTTGAAACTAGAGGATGTTAAGGCTGATCTATATAGTAAGGGTTTTATGGATAATTACTATGTGTGGACTAATCATGGAGAGACTAAGGGTAATTATGGTAATATTTACAACCATAATTTTGATATTGGTGAAAGTAGTCAAGATCCTAGATTACATGAAATTGTTATGAATGCTTTTGGAATGTACAATGAGGGTGACAACCAACAATATGTTGATCAAGCTCCCAATGAAGAGGCAAATCATTTTATGCACAGTTAGTGTCTGCTAGTCGTCCACTTTGCTACGGCATGTCGCACTCTAATTTTTCTATAGCGACTAGACTACTAAGTATTAAATCAGATGCCAGTGTTTCTCAAGCGGGCATGGACTCTATTATTGAGCTTATGAAAGAACTTAATACGAACCTAGACATACCCTATAATTACAATAAGGCAAAGAGATTGGCTTCCAAATTAGGACTTTCTTCATAGAGAATTGATTGATGTGAAAAGGTTGCATGTTGTATTATAAGGATGATGCAAATTTAGAGAATTGTAAATTTTGTGGAATGTCTCACTTTAAACAGCTTGCTAGTAGGAATAAGGTTGCGTTATGTTTGTGCATTATTTACTGTAACGACCCGGCCGGTCGTTCCGTGAGATTTATCTCGTTTCTCCTATTTCTATATTTGTTATATATCGTTATCCTTTTTTTGTAGTGTTGGATCAGTTGGTTTGGGTCCGGAGTGGTTATGGTGAGAATTTAAGCATTTAGCCTTTTAAAGTAGCCTAATAGTTGAGAAAGTCAACTGAGAGTTGACTTGTTGGTAAACGACCTCGAACGCGAATTTTATGGCTCGGATAGCTTCGTTAGGTGATTTGGGACTTAGGAGTGTGTTCAGAATATTTTTGTGATGTCCGGTGTAGAATTAGGCTTGAATTGGCGAAAGTTAGTTTTTGGCGATTTCTGGTCGGCAGTGGAAAATAGCCTACCAGGGTCGGAATGGAATTCCAGAAGTGGGAACAAGTTCGTAATGTCGTTTTGGATATGTCTTCAAAATTTCAGGTTAATCGGAGTTGTTTTGGATAGTTTCGGCATCGGTGGTGGATATGGAAATTCCAAAGTTCTTAGGCGTGAAATTGATATAAATTTGGGGTTTTCGTGTTGTTTTTGGTTAACTAAGTTGGAATAATACTATGGGGTGTGTTGGTATGTTTTTTTGGGGCACCGAGGGGCTCGGGATTGATTTCGGATGATTGACGGGAAGTTTGGAGTGACTTTGGTGAATCTGCAGGTTGTTGTTGCTGGTGTTTTCGCACCTGCGAAAAGGGAGCCGCAAGTGCGGTTTTCGCAGGAGCGGACTGGGCTCTACAGGAGCGAGAATTGGTTGAGTGGGGAGTGGTCCGCAGGTGCGGAAGGAGCATCGCACCTGCGAAGCCGCAGGTGCGGAGAAATGGCCGCAGGCGCGGGATTGGCCCGTTAAGTCAGTTTCCGCAGGAGTGCACCTGGGACCGCAGGTGCAGGTCCGCAGGTGCGACTAATTGTCCGCAGGGGCAAAAATGACTGGCAGAAACAGTATAAAAGGGCCCTCCACGAAAATTTATTCTTTTTCATCAATTTCCATGCGGGATGAGTCCTTTGAAGTCAATTTAGAGAGGGAAATTCAAGATTCTTCAGCAAAGGTAAGTTCTTTGGTTGCTAACATCGTTCCTAGGATATTTTGTTCAGATTAGGCTTGAAAATTTAAGGATTTGAATAGGAAAAGGTTGGGAAGAAGGGGGTGGAGAATTGGAAATTCTTTTAAGATTTTGGGTAGGCAATTGCGATCCGATTTTAATGATTTTGGTATGAGTAGAATCGTGGGAGGACGAGGTTTCTAGTGATGTAAAAATTATCGAATTCTGAGACATGGGCCCAGGGCTCGGGTTTGGCCGAATTTTGAGATTTTTGTGTAATTTTATAGTTTTCGATTGTGTTGCGTTCCTTGGTTATATATTGATGATGTTAAACTGGTTTTGGCTAGATTCGGAGCAATCGAGAGCCAATTCGAGAGGCAAGAGCATTGCGGACTAGTGTTGGGGCCTGGTAGAGGTAAGCAATTGTTATAAATCTTGTCCTGAGGGTACGGAACTCCGGACTGCATACTTTCTCACTGATTTTGGAATGACGCACATGTCAGATGACGAGTATGTGACGCAGACTGGTTTTTGGATTGGACTACATCCTCTCCGCGGCAACTGATAAGTTGCATATTTATTCAAAACCTTATGTTAAATTATGTTTCTAAGGATTTGTGAAATATTTGTGCTATAAGCCATGTTTTGGGGCCTCGTGCCGATCTGTTTAGACCCTTCGAGGGCTTTTTACTGTTGTTTTCCTCACTATTTATTGATGATTTTACTCAGCATCATTGTGCATTCTGTTTTTATTGAAACTCAGCCTGATTTATACTACATGAGCATTAAAATGATGTTTTTGGGTCAAGTACCCTGTTTGACTAATTCATCCGAGGGGCCTTTTGAGTAGTTCCACCGAGTGTGGCTAAGGGCCAAGAGTGATGGTGAGGTGCTGATTGATATTAGCGCTTGGGATGAAGGAGCCCCTCCGGAGTCTGTACACACCCCCAGTTAGCATAACTAGTGACGAGTGATTGGGAGGCATGAGTGACTGTGAGGTGCTGAGTGATTCTGAGGTGCTAAGGGATTGTGAGGCATGCCCCAGGGGCTGATTATGAAACATGTTTTTGCCTGAGGGGCTACTTATGATTTTACTATATTCATTTGCATACCATATCCTTTGTTTTAAAGTTGTTAAAAATATACATTCTTTAAAGGACTTTTTATGAAGTTGATTTTTAAGACACGATGATTTCGTATATCTATGTTATACTATTGAAAAGTAAGGCCGTGTATATTGTGACTTGATGACATAGATTTTATGTGTTTACTTGCTACTTAGACTTGATTTATTTTCATTACTAGTGAGTTGGTGTACTCAGATTACTTCCTTCACCTCTGTGTAAATATTCAGGAGCAGATATCGAGCATTGGTCTTTATTCCGCAGCGGAGCCGAATTTGTGGAATATAGAGGTAGCTGTTCAGCTTTCACAACATCTCTGTTTTCCCTTCATGTTGTATTCAGTTTTGATTTGAAAGTTTTGTATTATAATAACTTATTTTGGCTTATTTCTCTTGATGCTCATGACATGTTGCCTCTGGGTTCTGGGGATGACAGTACTGTATAAATTGGCCTATTATATTAAGTAATTTTCTGTATATTTTGTTATGAAATGCTTTAATCTTGAATAGGATTTTCAAAAGAAATTGTGAACATGTGGTAGTCGGCTAGCCTAGTTCCACGATAGGCGCCATCACGACTGGTTAGGATTTGGGGTCGTGACAGTTTGGTATCAGAGCCCTAGGTTATATAGGACTCAACGGTCATGAGCAGGTTTAGTAGAGTCTTGCGGAACGGTACGGAGACGTCTGTATTTATCTTCGAGAGGCTGCCGAATTTTTAGGAAACATTAATATCTTTCTTGAACTCTTTCGTGTTGATCTATTGATTCTTGAAATCTGAACTTACGTTGTTCCATTCTCTCACAGATGGTGAGGGCACGCCATACCGATCAGGGTGACCAGTCACCGGCTAGACCAGCAAGAGGTCGAGGTCGAGGTCGTGGTATAGGTAAAGGTCAGCCTGCACAGCAGCCTGGGTAGCACCTCAGAATCCCCCTATCGATCATGATCAGGTTCCCGCCGAAGGTGTCCCAGCGGGACAGGCTCAGGCACCAGCAGTGCCTATGGTTATTCCGGGTCTTCAGGAGACCCTGTCTCAGATATTGTCAGTATGCACCGGTTTGGCTCAGGCCGTTGCCATGTCTTCTTCTGGCACCACAGCTTAGGTCGGGGGAGGCAATCAGACTCCAGCTGCCCGAGCACCTGAGCAGGCTGGACAGGGTATTCAGGCACCGAGAGCAGCCCCAGCTCAGCCAGTTGCTCTGGTCCAGGATTATGTGGTCCCTGCTATGCCTGAGGATGAGCAACGCAGGCTAGGGAGATTCAGCAGACTTTAGCCTCCGACTTTCAGCGGTACAGAGGGCGAGGAAGCCCACGGATTTCTAGATAGGTGCTAGAGGACACTACGTACCACGGGTATTTTGGAGACCAGTGGGGTCTCATTTGTTACATTCCAGTTTGCGGGTGCTGCCTTTACCTGGTGGGAGTCATTCGAGAGGCGTAGACTGGTTGGTTTAGCACCTCTTACCTAGCAACAGTTCTCCACGATCTTTTTGGAGAAGTATGTTCTTCAGTCACACAGAGGAGCAACACAGGAAGTTTGAGCAGCTGCGCCAAGGAGAGTTATCAGTTACTCAGTACGAGATAAGGTTCTCCGAGTTGGCGAGGCATGCTTCTAAGATTATCCCTACTGATAGGGAGCGGGTGAGGAGGTTTGTAGATGGTCTTTCTTATCAGCTTCGGTTATTTATGACTCGGGAGAGAGTATCAGGTGCTTCATTTGAGCAGGTTGTTGACATAGCTCGAGATATTGAGTCTGTTCGCCGCCATGAGCGGGAGGAGAGGGAGGCCAAGAGGCCTCGTGGTTCGGGCAATTCCAGTGGTGCTCCCTCAAGGGATAGTTTCAGTAGGGTAGGGGCCGTTCATTCAGGCCTCCTCAGTCGGGCCATCCAAAATAAAGTGGTGCATCTTCGGCGCAGGGTCCCCGTGGTTCTCAGTCAGGTCGTACTTCATTCGGTGACCTCCCAGCTCAGAGTGCAACTCGAGCACCTCCAGTTCAGGGTTCTTCTATGCAGGAGTCTTCCAGTGGCCGTACGGTATGCTAGGGGTTTCTATCAGTCCCCGCTTCCAGCTCCAGGAGTTGTTTTGAGTGTGGAGAGTTTGGGCACGGGTAGAGGCAGTGTCCCAGCCGTTCCGGTGGATCTTCTCAACTTAGGGGCCAGCCCTCAGCTTCAGCTCCAGTCACTTCACCACCCGCCCAGGAAGCCAGAGGTGGTGGTCAGTCAGCTAGAGGCCGCCCTACAGGGGGAGGTCGAGCAGGGGGAGGTCAGGCTTGCATGTATGCATTTCCAGCCAGGCCGGATGCTATAGCCTCAAATGCCGTGATTACAGAGTATTGTTTCAGTTTGTTGTCATTATGCCTTGGCTTTATTTGACCGGGTTCTACATATTCCTATGTTTCTTCATATTTTATCGGTTTTCTGGATATACCCCATGAGCCTCTAGTCACCTCTGTTCATGTGTCAACTCCGCTGGGCGATACTGTTGTTGTGGACCGAGTGTATCGGTCGTGTGTGATATCTATTGGGGTCTAGAGACCCGAGTGGACCTACTGTTACTCAGCATGGCCAATTGTGACGTGATATTGGGCATGGACTGATTATTTCCGTGCCATGCTGTTCTTGATTGTCATGCTAAGACCGTGACCTTAGCTATGCCGGGGTGTCCGAGGGTTGAGTGGAGAGGTTCTTCCGAGTATATGCCTAGCAGGGTGATTTCTTACCTGAAGGCTCAGCGCATGGTTGAGAAAGGGTGTTTATCTTATTTGGCCTTTGTGAGGGATGTCGGTGGTGAGACTCCCGCTATTGATTCAGTTCCTGTGGTCCGTGACTTTCCGGATGTATTTTCTGCAGACCTGCCAGGCATGCCACCTGACAGGGATATTGATTTTGGTATTGACCTGGTGCCAGGCACTCAGCCTATTTCTATTCCACCATATCGTATGGCACCAACAGAGCTAAAGGAATTGAAGGAGAAGCTTCAGGAGCTCCTGAATAAGGGGTTCATTCGGCCTAGTGTGTCACCTTGGGGTGCATCAGTGTTGTTCGTAAAGAAGAAAGATGGGTCCATGCGTATGTGTATTGACTATCGGCAGTTGAATAGGGTTACGGTGAAGAACCGGTATCCCTTGCCCCGCATTGAGGATTTGTTTGACCAACTTCAGGGAGCCAGAGTGTTTTCCAAGATTGATTTGAGATCTAGGTATCATCAGTTGAGGATTCGAGATTCTGACATTCCGAAGACTGCTTTCATGACTAGATATGGTCATTATGAGTTTTTGGTTATGTCGTTTGGGCTAACCAATGCCCCAGCTGCGTTCATGCAATTGATGAACAACGTGTTTCAGCCATATCTTGATTCCTTCGTCATTGTGTTCATTGATGACATCTTGGTGTATTCTCGTAGCTAGGAAGAGCATGCTCAGCATTTGAGAGTTGTGTTGCAGACGTTGAGGGAGGAGAAACTTTATGCGAAATTCTCCAAGTGTGAATTTTGGCTTGGTTTGGTAGCTTTCTTGGGGCACGTGGTGTCTAGTGGGGGGATTCAGGTTGATCCAGAGAAGATTGAGGCAATGTAGAGTTGGCCCAGACCGTCCTCAGCTACAGAGATTAGGAGTTTCCTTGGTTTGGCAAGTTATTATTGTCGCTTTGTAGAGGGATTCTCTTCTATTGCTTCGCCTTTGACCAGATTAACCCAGAAGGGTGCTCTATTCAGATGGTCCGTGACTGTGAGGAGAGCTTTCAGAAGCTCAAGTCAGCTTTGACTACAGCTCCAATACTAGTTTTGCCTGCTGGTTCGGGTTCTTACACAGTTTATTGTGATGCTTCTAGAGTTGTCTTGGGAGCGGTATTTATGTAGGACGGTAGGGTGATTGCCTACACGTCCATGCAGTTGAAGGTGCATGAGAGATAATTATCCAGTGCACGATCTTGACTTAGCTGCCATTGTTCATGCTTTAAAGATTTGGCGGCATTATTTGTATGGAGTGCAGTGTGAGATTTTCACTGATCATCGCAGTTTGCAGTTTCTGCTGAGGTAGAAGGACTTGAATTTACGTCAGAGGAGATGGTTAGAGCTCCTCAAGGATTATGACCTCAATATCTTATATCATCCGGGGAAGGCCAATGTAGTGGCCGATGCCTTGAGTCGCAGAGCAGAGAGTTTGGGGAGCTTAGCCTACCTTCCAATAGCAGAGCGGCCATTAGCTCTTGATGTTCAGGCCTTAGCAGGTCATTTGATGAGATTGGATCTATCAGAGCCTCCGCGGGTGTTGGCTTGTGTAGCCTCCAGGTCTTCTCTTTACGATCAGATTAGAGCACGCCAGTATGATGATCCACATTTGCTTGTTCTTCAGGACATGGTCCATCGCGCTGATGCCAGGGGTGTGGTTATTGGTGATGATGGGGTCATAAGGATGCAGGGACGGATTTGCGTACCCAATATAGATAGGCTTCGAGATTTGATTCTAGCAGAGGCTCATAGTTCGCGGTATTCCATCCATCTGGGTGCCGCGAAGATGTATCAGGATTTGAGGCAACATTATTGGTGGAGGAGGATGAAGAAGGATATTGTGGAGTTTGTGGCTCGGTATCTCAACTGTCAGCAGGTCAAGTACGAGCACTAGAGACCAGGTGGATTGCTTCAGAGGTTTGATATTCCGGAGTGGAATTGAGAGCGGATCACCATGGACTTCGTAGTTGGACTCCAACGGACTTCGAGGAGGTTTGATGCTATATGGGTTATTGTGGATCGGCTGACGAAGTCCGCACACTTCATTCCTATTGGTACTACTTATTCTTCGGAGAGGCTAGCTGAGATTTATATCAGGGAAATTGTCCGATTGCGTGGAGTTCCAGTTTCTATCGTTTCCGACAGAGGCACTCAGTTCACATTTCAGTTTTGGAGAGCCGTGCAGAGAGAGTTGGGTACTCAGGTTGAGTTGAGCACAACATTTCATCCTCAGACCGATGGGCAGTCGGAGCGCACCATTCAGATTTTGGAGGATATGTTGCATGCTTGTGTGATTGAATATGGTGGTTCCTGGGATCATTTTCTTCCACTAACGAAGTTTGCATATAATAACAGCTATCAGTCGAGTATCCAGATGGCTCCGTATGAGGCTTTATATGGTAGGAGGTGCAGATCTCCGGTTGGTTGGTTTGAGCCGGGCGAGGCTAGGCTATTGGGCACAGACTTGGTTCAGGATGCTTTGAGTAAGGTAAAGTTTATTCAAGAGCGGTTTCGCACGACGCAGTCTAGGAATAAGAGTTATGCGGATTGGAAGGTCCGAGATGTGTCTTTCATGGTTGGGGATAAGGTGTTGCTGAAGGTGTCACCCATGAAGGGTGTTATGCGATTTGGGAAGATAGGGAAGCTGAGTCCCAAGTTCATTGGGCCATTTGAGGTGCTTCAGAGGATTGGGGAGGTGGCTTATAGGCTTGCTATGCCTCCCAATTTATCGAGTATTCATCCAGTATTCCATGTTTCGATGCTCCGGAAGTATGTTGGTGACCCTTCCCATGTTTTGGACTTCAGCACGGTTCAACTCGAGGGTGATATTTCATATGAGGTAGAGCCAGTGGCTATTTTGGGTCGACAGGTTAGGAAGCTGAGTTCTAAAGATATAGCTTCAGTGAAGGTTCAGTGGAGAGGGCAGCCGGTGGAGGATGCCACCTGGGAGACCGAGCGGGAGATGCGGGTCATATATCCTCACTTATTTGAGACTCCAAGTATGTTTCTAGACCTGTTCGAGGATGAACATTTGTTTAAGAGGGGGAGGATGTAACAACACGGCTGGTCATTCCGTGAGATTTACCTTGTTTCCCTTATTTCTGCATTTGTTATATATTTCTATCTTGTTTTTGTTGTGTTGGATCAGTTGGTTTGGGTCCGGAGTGGTAATGGTGAGAATTTAGGCATTTGGCCTTTAAAGTAGCCTAATAGTTGATAAAGTCAACTGAGAGTTGACTTGTTGGTAAACAACCTCGGAGTGCGTATTTTATGGCTCGGATAACTTCGTTAGGTGATTTGGGACTTAGAAGTGTGTTCATAATATTATTGTGATGTCCGGTGTAGAATTAGGCTTGAATTGGCGAAAGTTAGTTTTTGGCGATTTCCGGTCGGTAGTGAAAAATAGGCTATCGGGGTCGAAACGGAATTGTAGAACTGGGAACAGGTTCGTAATGTCGTTTTGGATATGTCTGTAAAATTTCAGGTCAATCGGAGTTGTTTTGGATAGTTTCGGCATCAGTGGTGGATTTGGAAATTTCAAAGTTCTTAGGTTTGAATTTGATGTAAATTTGGTGTTTTCGTGTTGTTTTTGGTGTTTCGAAGGCTCGACTAAGTTGGAATAATGCTATGGGGTGTGTTGGTATGTTTGGTTGGGGCCCCGAGGGGTTCAGGATTGATTTAATATGGTTGACGGGAAGTTTGGAGTGACTTTGGTGAATCTACGGCTCCATTTCCGCAGGTGCGATTCCGCAGGAGCGGACTGGGCTCCGCAGGAGCGAGATTTGGCTGAGTGGGGATTGGTCCGCAGGTGCGAGGAATTTGTCGCACCTGCGATGTCGCAGGCGCGGAAGGAGCATCGCACCTGCGAAGCTGCATGTGCGGAGAAATGGTCGCAGGTGTGGGATTGGCCCGTTAAGTGAGTTTTCGCAGGAGCGCACCTGGGACCGCAGGTGCGACTAATTGTCCGCAGGAGCGGAAATGACTGGCAGAAACAGTATAAAGGGCCCTGCGCGAAAATTTATTATTTTTCATCAATTTGCATGCGGGAGGAGTCCTTTGAAGGCAATTTAGAGAGGGAAATTCAGGATTCTTCAGCAAATGTAAGTTCTTTGGTTGCTAACATCGTTCCTATGCTATTTTGTTCGGATTAGGCTTGAAAATTTAAGGATTTGAGTAGGAGAAGGTTGGGAAGAAGGGGGTGGAGAATTGGAAATTCTTTTAAGATTTTGGTAGGCAATATTGATCCGATTTTGATGATTTTGGTATGAGTAGAATCGTGGGAGGACGAGGTTTCTAGTGACGTAAAAATTATCGAATTTCGAGACGTGGGCCCGGGGCTCAGGTTTTGCTGAATTTCGAGATTTTTGTGTAATTTGATAGTTTTCGATTGCATTGCGTTCCTTGGTTATATATTGATGATGTTAAACTGATTTTGACTAGATTCGGAGCAATCGGGAGCTAATTCGAGGGGAAGAGTATTGCGGACTAGTGTTGTGGCCTGGTAGAGGTAAGTAATGGTTATAAATCTTGTCCTAATGGTATGGAACCCCGGACTGCATATTTTCTCACTGATTTTGGAATGGCGCACATGTCGGATGACGAGTATGTGGCGCGTACTGATTTTCGAATTGCATTACGTCCTCTCCGCGGAAACTGATGAGTTGCATATTTACTCAAAACCTTATGTTAAATTATGTTTCTAAGGATTTGTGAAATATTTGGGCTACAAGCCATGTTTGAGGCCTCGTGCCGATCTGTTTAGACTCTTTGAGGGCTTTATACTGCTGTTTTCCTCACTATTTGTTGATAATTTTACTCAGCATCATTGTGCATTCTGTTTTTATTGAAACTCAGCCTGATTTACACTACATGAGCATTAAAATGATATTTTCGTGTCGAGTACCCTATTTGACTAATTCGCCCGAGGGGCCTTTTGAGTGGTTCCACCGAGTGTGGCCGAGGGCCAAAAGTGATGGTGAGGTGCTGAGTGATATTAGCGCTTGGGATGAAGGAGCTCCTCCGGAGTCTGTACACACCCCCAGTCAGCGTACCGAGTGCCGAGTGACGAGTGATTGGGAGGCATGAGTGACTGTGAGGTGCTGAGTGATTCTGAGGTGCTGAGTGATTGTGAGGCATGCCCGAGGGGCTGATTATGAAACATGTTTTTGCTTGAGGGGCTACTTATGATTTTACTACATTCATTTGCATACCATATACTTTGTTTTAAAGTTGTTAAAAATATGCATTCTTTAAAGGACTTTTTATGAAGTTGGTTTTTAAGACATGATGATTTCGTATATCTATGTTATACTATTGAAAAGTAAGGCCGTGTATATTGTGACTTGATGACATTGATTTTATGTGCTTACTTGCTACTTAGACTTGATTTATTTTCATTATTACTGAGTTGGCGTACTCAGATTACTTCCTGCACCTCTGTGTGTAGATTAAGGAGCAAATATCGAGTATTAGTCTTTATTCCGCAGCGGAGCCGGATGTGTGGAATATAGAAGTAGCTGTTCAGCGTTCGCAACATCTCTGTTTTCCCTTCATGTTGTATTCAGTTTTGATTCGAATGTTTTGTATTACAATAGCTTATTTTGGCTTTTTTCTCTAGATGTTCATGACATGTTGGCTCCGGGTTTTGGGGATGGCAGTACTGTATAAATTGGCCTATTATATTAAGTAATTTTCTGTATATTTTATTATGAAATGCTTGAATCTTGAATGGGATTTTCAAATGAAATTGTGAACATGCGGTAGTCGGCTAGCCTAGTTCCACGATAGGCGCCATCATGTCCAGTTAGGAGTCCGGGGGAGGTGCCCAGACTCCTACCGCCCGCATGCCAGAGTAGCTAGCTCTACAGTTACAGACTCCGGCACCTCAGCCAGCCGGAGTAGCTCAGTCGGGTATTGCAGCACCAGTAGCCGAGGGGGTAGCTATGTCAGCAGATGCTTTGTGGAGACTGGACAGGTTCACTAAGTTATTCACTGCTACTTTCACTGGTTCACCATCAGAGGACTCCCAGGCTTATTTGGACAGCTGCCATGAGGTTCTTCGAAACATGGGCATAATGGAGTCCAACGGGGTTGACTTCGCTACTTTTCGGTTATCGGGCGCAGCCAAGAGTTCGTGGAGAGACTATTGCTTAGCCAGACTAGCTGGATCTACACCTTTGACTTGGACTCAGTTCTCAGAGTTATTTTTGGGGAAGTTCCTTCCCATCACCCAGAGAGAGGACCTTCGGAGGCAGTTTGAGCGTCTCCGGTAGGGATCCATGTCCGTCACTCACTACGAGACCAGGTTCATCACTCTAGCCTGACATGCTCTTATGATACTTTTCACTGATCGGGAGAGGGTTCAGAGGTTTATCGAGGGATTGGGGGCCTATCAGACTTCAGATGGCTAGAGAGTCAGTTACAGATATATCTTTCCAGAATGCGACCAATGTGGCCAGGAGGATTGAGATGATTCTGTCACAGGGTAGTGGTCAAGGGGCTGACAAGAGGCCCCGTCATTTCGGTCGTTTTAGTGGAGCCTCATCTGGGGGCAGGGATTTTTCAGACAGAGGTCATCCTCCCAGACCTTTTCAGTCAGCTCTCCAGGTTTTCTATGGTACTTCAGGTGGTCGTGGTTATCAGACGCACTATTCCGACTAGCAGCCTTATAGTGCGCCACCAACACCTATCAGTGCACCGCCGCTTCAAAATTTCTAGGGTGGTTATCAGGGTCGACAGGGCCAGTTCCAGAGTCAGCAACCATATAAGTAGAAGCCTTGTTATACTTGCGGTGGTTTGGGGATTATTTCCAGGTTTTTCCCCCGAGGTTCTGGTGGGTCTCAGCATCAGGGTTCTCCTGCCATGGTACAGGCACCAGATGTTCCACAGCCTGCCCAGCCAGCTAGAGGTGGGGTTAGAGGTGCTAGAGGTGGAGGTAGAGGTCATAGAGGTGGAGCTCAGGCCGCCTGAGGTGGAGGCCAGCCAGCAGTCGGTCGTCCCAGAGATGTAGTTCAGGGTGGTGGGGTCCAGCCCCGATGTTATGCCCTTCCAGCCAGGCCAGAGGCTGAGTCTTCAGATGCAATCATTACAAGTACAATTCAGGTTTGTGACAGAGATGCTTCAGTGCTATTTGATCCAGGGTCTACTTATTCGTATGTGTCCTCTTATTTTGCACCATACCTGGTCATGCCTAGTGATCCACTGAGTTTTCCTGTTTATGTATCTACACCGGTGAGTGATTCTATCATGGTCGATCGAGTCCATCGTTCTTGTGTTGTGGTGATTAGGGGTCTTGAGACTCGTGTTGATTTGTTGCATTTAGGTATGCTCGACTTTGATGTTATATTGAGGATGGACTGGTTATCCCCATATCATGCTATCTTGGATTGTCATGCCAAGACGGTGACCTTAGCCTTGCCAGATTTGCCTCGTTTGGAGTGGAAAAGAACTCCTGGTCATTCTACCCGCAGTGTTATTTCATACGCGAAGGCTCGACGTATGGTCGAGAAGGGGTGTTTGGCCTATTTGGCTTATGTGCGCGATTCCAGTGTTGAGGTTCCCTCTATTGATTCGGTACCCGTGGTTCGTGAGTTTCCTGAGGTTTTCCCTTTAGACCTGCCGGGGATGCCACCAGACAAGGACATTGATTTCTGCATTGATCTGGCTTCGGGCACCCAGCCCATTTCTATTCCGCCATATCGCATGGCCCCACCAGAGTTGAAGGAATAGTTGCAGGATTTGCTTGGGAAGGATTTCATTAGGCCCAACGTTTCTCCTTGGGGTGCTCCAATATTGTTTGTGAAGAAAAAGGATGGTTCGATGAGGATGTGCATTGATTACCAGCAATTGAACAAGATTCCAATCAAGAATAAGTATCCACTGCCGAGGATTGATGATTTGTTCGATCAGCTTCAGGGTGCCAAGGTATTTTCAAAGATAGACTTGAGATCTGGCTACCATCAGTTGAGGATTAGGGCATCCGATGTCCCTAAGACATCTTTCTGCACTCGGTACGGGCATTACGAGTTTTTAGTCATGTCGTTTGGGTTGACGAATGCCCTAGCAGCTTTTATGGACTTGATGAACCGAGTGTTCAGGCGTTATTTGGAATCGTTCGTGATAGTCTTCATTGATGATATATTGATATACTCCCGCAGTCAGGAGGAGCACGAGCAGCATCTCAGAGTGGTTCTTCAGACTCTGAAGGACAGCCAGCTATATGCAAAGTTTTCGAAGTGTGAGTTCTGGTTGAGTTCAGTTGCATTCCTAGGTCATGTCGGGTCAGTAGAGGGTATTCAGGTTGACTCGAAGAAGATTGAGGCAGTCAAGAACTGGCCTAGACCCGCATCAGCTACAGTGATTCGGAGTTTCTTGGGGTTGGCAAGCTATTATCGTCGGTTCGTGGAGGGGTTCTCATCTATTGCAGCCCCGATGACCAGGTTGACCCAGAAGGGTGCCCAGTCCAGATGGTCGGACGAGTGTGAGGCGAGCTTTCAGAGGCTCAAGACAGCTCTGACTACGGCACCAGTATTGGTTTTGCCCACAGGTTCAGGGCCTTATACAGTCTATTGCGATGCTTCCTGTATTGGGCTTGGTGCAGTATTGGTGCAGGATGACAAGGTCATTGCTTATGCTTCGAGGCAGTTGAATATTCATGAGAAGAACTATCCAGTGAATGATTTGGAGTTGGCAACCATTGTCCACGCATTGAAGATTTGGAGGCACTATCTGTATGGCGTGGCGTGTGAGGTGTTCACAGATCATAAGAGTTTTTAGTACTTGTTCAAGCAAAAGGAGTTGAATTTGAGGCAAAGAAGGTGGTTAGAGTTGTTGAAGTATTATGATATTACCATCTCATATCACCCGGGGAAGGCCAATGTGGTGGCCGATGCTTTGAGCAGGAAGTCAGCTAGCATGGGCAGTCTTGCTTTTATTCTGGTCAGTCAGAGGCCGCTTGATTTGGATGTTCAGGCTTTTGCCAATCGATTTGTGAGGTTGGATATTTCTGAGCCTAGTCGAGTGTTGGCTTGTATGGTCGCCCGTTCTTCATTATTGGAGTATCCCTGATCGGCAATTTGATGATCCCCATTTGTGTGTCCTTAGAGGCACGGTGCAGCGCGGAGGTGCCAAGCAGGTGACCTTAGATGATGATGGTGTTTTGAGATTGCAGGGGCGAGTTTGTGTGCCCAATGTTGATGGGATTCGAGTGTTGATTTTAGAGGAGGCCCATAGTTCCCGGTACTCTATTCATCCGGACACAGCGAAGGTGTATCAGGATTTGCGGCAGCATTATTTGTGGCGTAGAATGAAGAAGGATATTGTGCCATATGTGACGCGGTGTTTGAATTGTCAACAGGTTAAGTATGAGCATCAGAGGCCTGGTGGTTTATTTAAGAGGATTGAGCTTCCCCAGTGGAAGTGGGAGAGGATCACTATGGACTTCGTTACTGGACTTCCGTTGACCCGGAAGAAGTTCGATGCAGTTTGGATCATTGTTGATTACTGACCAAGTCAGCGCATTCATTCTTGTGGCAGTCTCCTATTCATCCGAGACGCTACTACAAAAAAAAAGACTTTAGCGACAATTATTTAATGGTGATAAGCTAATTGCCTCTAATTTAATCCTCTACCCACAATATTACCGGCATTTAAAATTTTGCCAAGAAAAGATGTTCTTATAGTGGCAATTTAATGTAATTGACGATGAAAGTTACTACTTAAAATTTAAGTTCAATGTACTGGCCAACTAAAGTTAGTAATCAAATTTAAATGCTAACTTTTATAAATTTTATCCTCCCTCCATTATTTTTCACCCTTCAAAATATTCCCTCCCACTACCACACAAACACAATTATGCTCAATTTGCAAAAGGGTTCTCTCTACCATAGCAAGCCACAGAAGTACTAGTGTTTCTTGATTCATCTCTCTCATAGTCGTCAGCCCTAAGGTCATCTCTTGAACAATCACCAAATAATCTCTTATTCTCTCTGTCTGTATGTTTGTCTGTCTGTCTATCTATCTATCTCTTCTTTTTTTGGTTGTAATTTAAACTTGAGAAAGGAAAATTTTGATTTTTTTTGCTTGTTTAGTGGAATGTTCGCTGAACAAACTATTCGTCCTTTGTCTTAACTAGATAGCCATCATATTGTTAATTAGTCTACTTTGACTCCAATTATCCTTGACTAAGTAATTAGGTTACTAATTCCATATCATGTAAATTACCTCTTAGTTTCTGAATCGATCATGTAAGGATTAATAAATTTTGTTATACAACATGAAATAGAACCTAACTGATAAATGCTTAATTATATCTTTTAGTGTGGAAATTAGAATGATGGAGATGGATCTTTTTGGTGAGATAGGGGGTGAAGATATGGAAAATGAAATATTTGGTGAGGAACAGAAAATTGAGTTTTGGTAAGAGTGTTTACACAAAGTTATATGACTTTACAAAAATGGGGTAGTTTTCCCATCTTCTCTTTCAACTTCACCTTCTTCTTGTCTTTCAATTTTCCTTCTGGTGAAAGGACTAAAATAAGGGTTCGTCTTGTCTCCTAATAATTACTTACTTTATTTAAGTTATTTTTACTTATTATAGACAATTGATTTTAATTACATTTTAGGTGATTTGATAACGTTAAAACGAAGTTTATAATATCAGTCTACAGAAATTAAACTCTGTATTATTATGCCTAACATTACATAGTGATAGTTAAATATTTATTTTTTTCTTTAAATAATCAATAGGATGTAAGAAAAACATAACTGAGCATTAATAATTATTGTCGAATTGAACATATATATCGTTATGATTAAAATCGTAGTCTTTTAATTATTGAATCGTTTTAATTTCTAAACTATTAATGGCCCTTCTAGTCTTGAAATGAAAAACCGAAGTGTGCTAAAATATTCAAATTCTATGGCCTATCCCAACTTGAATTTTATGCATAATTGATCCTGGTGCTTTTCACAATATAGAGCTAATTGTAGACGCAGTTAACTTCTGTAATTTATTTTATTATGTGCTTCCTTCTAGAATTTAGATTATGTGCTAAAATTTGGACTTTCGCTGGTCTATTTTACCAGGAGAACATTTAGGTTAGCTTCTTCATGATTTGTGTTTCTTTTTCAGTTATATAGTATTCGAAAAGGAAGTTGACCTTTGAGATTTTATGGTATTGGATGTTATTGTGTCTAAATCTGTTATGAATAAACTATCAGAGAGTCTCAAATTTGCGAGCTAAAAATTCATAGTACCACATCAACTTGATGGTGTTTTAGTTTCATCTTTGTGCTATCTCAACAGTGAAAAAGGGAAATGAAATTGAACTAAACTAAATCTGGTGCCATTTCATCCAATAGTTCTTTCCCCACTTGCAATGCCTGTTACTTTTTAGGGAGCCTTAGAATAACCGGTAAAGTTACTGCCGTGAAAATAACCTCGTTTAGACAAGATAAGGTTGCGTACAATAGACCCGTATAGTCTGACCCTTTCCCGAACCTTGCGTATAACAGGAGTTTAGTGCACCGGACCGTCCTTTTTAATGCTTACTACTTTGTTGGCAAGAATTTTTAAGATAGCCCTGTCTACCCTTTAAAATAGTGAAGATATAAATGTCTAGTTTGATTTTGTTTATATTTAGTTATTTTTCGTGCTCTATAATGCTGAATCTTGGCGCTTAATGAATTATATATGTATATTTTCCAATTCAAACATAAAAGAGATCAGATAATTGTCTTTGTGTGCAGTAGTTTAGATCATAAAAGATGTGTCAAGCGTCATTCATTAAGTTTGACAATTAAAATTGTCCAAGCATGCAGTTGAGTTGATTTTACAATTCAATGTATACAAGCAGAATATAACGACATTAATGCACCGGAATCCGAATGCATTTAGTATATATATATATATACGCGCGCGCTGCATATATAGCTATATGTTGCATAAAGTGTAAGAACTTCTAATAAAAATCTACCTTAAGGTGGAGTGTAAACTAATTTCGTGCAAATATGCTTGTTAGTGTTTCTTTGAGTCGAAAATGGACTTCCATTAACTTCTCTTTCTTTAGATTGCTTTAAGGTTAATTATTTGCTGCTCCCTTTTTCCAAATCTAGTTGTTGCTTTCTCTGTTGGAAGATTCTAATATTCTAACTACTTTCCTAAATGGGATTTTCTTTGTATACAGTAGTTTATACTATTTTTCTTTTCATATAAAATGAGAGTGAATCTTAAATTCATTAAAGGTTGAGTTCTGCATTATTTTACTACTGTAAAACTTAAGCCTTGCCTTGACATCTTGTCTAGCAAAATAAGAAAAATTAATGTGTGGGTACTTAGTTAAATACAGTTTGACATCATAGAGTTGGGTGCATTATACTACTCTCCATTTTGATATAGTTTATGACTCTCAGTTTAAAGGGGCATAATTTCAACCGTAGCTATGAACTTTGATGTACAGAGTTCATCAGCAAGTTCTAGATCCTTTGATTAGGGAACTTGAGGGAAAAGCTCAAATTGTCTTATATAGATACAACAGTCTATTGAAATCTATATGCTCGGATTTTCTAAAAATATTTCCCGCACTCGTGACGAATTCTCCAAACATGCACTACTTTTGGATTACTCAGATAAAAGAAGCAGATTTTGAAGCTCTTTCCATTCTCTTTGAATATCAAGCTTGTTGTAACTCTTTTCCGAAGGTAAGGTAGAAATATACCTAACTGAGAACTCAATTAGAAAACTTAAATGTTCCACACTCAAAGGTCCTTCCAACGTTCCTTAGAACCTTCATTTTGATAATAGAGTATTGCATCAAGCCATTTAATTTCCCTCTTATCGACTACCAAGCATTCTTCAAATAAATTAAACGCATGTGTAAGACCTCTATCCTTATGTTGATATGCAATAATTATTGCTGACGCCGATTCTCCCACGACCATCAGTTTGTTGAGTTAATTTGATACTTTTATATACTTCTGCTCCTTAGATACATAACAATGTGACAATTACTAGTTGAGTACATCTCCTAATTATTTTTAGATATTCCTTCATTCTATGTGCCATGTTTTGTGAATATTCTTCTTAACCCTTAATATTCACTTGCATTTAATTCTACAAGATTATGAGTCTGCCTTAGTGCTGAATACTTGTCACTTCTGTTTATTTGTACGGGTGTGCTAAGGCTAATCACTTGTAACTTTAGTTGAATAATTTAAAGGAAATCTTAGGTCATTCACAATATTGATAATTAAGCTTAGATGATTTTACTTGTGATCACCACTTCTTTTGCAAGAGTAGTTAGCTTCATTTTAGAAAATGTAACAGTATGCTCATCGAAAAAGATACCAGTCAAACCAATAGCGGATAGAGGGGTCTGTTTAGAAAAGGTCTACTCGATGGTGGATGAGGCAACAACATGGATATTGAGCAAGAAAATGTAAAGACTCAATAAAAATTTCGACAACTAAAAGAAAGTAATATCTATAGCATTGAATTTTGTTGTCAATTCTTCATTTGACTGTCTCAATGACTTCTTAGTTGTTCTGTCTCCACCTCCTTTTACAGTCCCAGTCGTTCGTATGGGATTAAGATAACATAATTGTGAGACTATATGAAAGAATAAGATTTCTTGTTATTGAATGCTTCTTGCTTGTAATGTCAGATTATTCACACTACTTGCAATATTTTTATACATTATATTTCATATTTTGATATATTTATTTTTGTTATTTCAGGTCATACATTCTGATGTTCGAAAATTTCGCATGTGGAAGATTTCAATATGATAAAGAGTTGCGAAAATTATTTGAAGTCATTATCAATAGGATTGATTATTTTAGAACGAACAATATAAGTATTTCTTTTAACTTGTGACATTAATATTTTGGTTTACTCCTTTCTTTTGTTTGTTTTAGATTTAGTAAGTTATTTTATGAGATAATAGTATTATATTTTTAGTGTCAAACTTCTTTACCACCAAGAGGCTCTCTTTATTAACAATTTCGTTGGATCTACTGGTAATATTTTTTGGACGAACACGGTAGTTATTGTTAATGATGGCTAAACAATTATTGTTAAAGCTTGTTACTTTTGGCGACCATTTAATTGAATTTATTGGCCATAAAAAAGGTGGCCAACGGGATAAATTAAGATATTTTTACAATTGATATTGTAGCCATTCTAATTGCCACAAATAATTGATGTTAAAACTACTTACTTTTAGTGAATGTTTAATCAAAGTTAACGACTATAAAAATGAACGCTGAAAGAGCATAGTTAGCCATTATGCATTGGCTTCAACAACCAAAAAAATTGCCGCAAATAATTCCCGTTAAAACTAATAGTTTTTAGCGTCCGTAAACCATACCCTTTACCAGCTTTTGTTAGAACGGTCGCTAAAGGCTTTGCCAATTCCCACATTGCCGCCTAAAAACCAATGTCCAGTAAATCTTGTAACGACGATTATTATTGCCACTAAAGGCATTTTTAATTGCCACTAAAGCCCGTTTTACTAGTAGTGAGAGGTTAGCTGAGATCTATATCCGGGAGATTGTTTGCCTTCATGATGTGCCGGTATCTATCATTTCGGACCGGGGCGCTCAGTTTACCTCGCATTTTTGGAGAGCAATTGAGCAAGAGTTGGGCACCAAGGTAGAGTTGAGCACAGCATTTCATCCTCAGACGGATGGACAGTCCGAGCAGACTATTCAAATATTGGAGGATATGCTCCGAGCTTGTGTTATTGACTTTGGAGGATCATGGGATCAGTTCTTGCCTTTATCAGAGTTTGCCTACAACAACAACTACCAGTCGAGTATCCAGATGGCTCCTTATGAGGATTTATATGGTAGGCGGTGTCGATCTCTGTTTTGATGGTTTGAGCAGGGAGAGGCTCGGTTGTTGGGTACAGATTTGGTTCAGAAGTCCTTGGACAAGGTCAAGATCATTCAGGATAGGCTTCGTACAGCTCAGTCCAGGAAAAAGAGTTATGCGGATCGCAAGGTTCGAGATGTGGCTTTCATGGTTGGTGAGCGAGTATTGCTCCGAGTGTCGCCTATGAAGGGCGTGATGAGGTTTGGGAAGAAGGGCAAGCTCAGCCCTAGATTCATTGGCCCGTTTGAGATTCTTGATCGAGTGGGAGAGGTGGCTTATAGACTTGCATTGCCGCCTAGATTATCAGCCGTGCATCCAGTTTTTCATGTGTCCATGCTTCGGAGGTATCACAGTGATCCAGCCCACGTGTTAGATTTCAGCACTGTCCAGTTGGACAAGGACTTATCTTATGAGGAGGAGTCAACAGCTATTCTAGACCGACAGATTCGTCAGTTGAGATCCAAGAGTTTCCCTTCTGTTCATGTTTATTGGAGAGGTCAGCCTCCTGAGGCATCGACCTCGGAGTCTGAGCTCGTTATGCGGAGCCGTTACCCTTATTTATTTCCCGACTTAGGTACTTCCTTCTTCTGTCCGTTCGAGGACGAACGATTGTTTTAGAGGTGGAGAATGGTCATCGCCTATTTTATTACCCATTCCGTACTTTCGAGGCCTTGAAAACCTCATCTGTAGTTGCCTCAATTTGCTGTGCGCAGTCCGGGCGCGTAGCCGGACAGCTTAAGTATGAAATTCTGTGAAAAATGCTAAGATTTGATATTAAAATGAATAAATTTAACTTTGGTCAACATTTTGGGTAAACGGACCCGGACCCGGACCCGTGATTTGACGGCCCCGAGGATCCGTAGGAAAATATGGGACTTCGGCGTATCCCTGGAATCGAATTCTGAGGTCCCAAGCCCGAGAAATGAATTTTTGAGTAAAATCGTTTTCTGAAAATATTTAAGAAAATTGAAAATGAAATCTGATTAGAAAGTGATGGTATCGGGCCCGTATTTTGGTTCTGGCACCCGATACAGGTCGAATATATGGTTTAAGCACTTTCTGTAAAGTTTGGTCGAAATCGGATGTCGTTTGACGTGTTTCGGACTTAAAATGGAAAATTTGATGTTTTATGAAGTTTGATAGAATTCATGGACTTTGAGGCTTAAGTTGATGTGTATGATGTTGTTTTGGCGATTTGATCGCATGGGCAAGTTCGTAGGATGTTGTGTGAGTAATCTGTGAAATTTGGTATCATTCCGAGTTGTATAGGTCAGTTCGGCATGTTGTTAGCGAAGATAGAAAACTTAAAATTTCTAAGTTTGGTCCTTGAGGTTTGGGGGTGTGATTTCGAGTTTTAGCGTTGTTTTGAGTGTTCCGAAGGCTCGAGCGAGTCCGTATTATGATTTGGGACTCGTTGGTATATTTGGACTAGGGATCGGGTGGGCCCAGGTGCCTTCTGGGCACCTAACGGGGCTAAAAAAACAAACAAACACAGCTGCTGGTGCACTTGCTCTGGTGTGACCGCAGGTGCGGTCCCAGGCATCGCAGGTGCGATCACCAGTGGCCTGGCCAGCCATCGCAGGTGCGGAGCATTTCACGCAGGTGCGAGACCGCATGTGCGGTCTCCACTTCGCAGGTGCGATCCCAGACCCCCCTTAGCGTAATTCTGCAGGTGCGAGATTCTTCTCGCATGTACGAGACCGCATATGCGGTCCCCAGAGCCGCAGGTGCGAGTTCAGTGTTCAGGCAGCGAGTTTTAAATACGGGTTTTAAACCCATTTTTCTCATTTTTCATCTTCTTCCTTGGGTGATTTCCACCATTTTTAAGAGCTTTCAACCAAGCCCTTTAAGGTAAGTGAATTCTACCCGGAAATTTGTTTCATGCATGTATCCTAGCCTAATTAACTACATAAACTAGTGCAAAAATTCAAGAAATTGGGTAGTAACCTAGAACTTGTGATCACTTTAGAATTTTCTGTGAATTGGCCATGAAATCAAGTAAAAATTGTATATTTATGATCCTTAGGCTTTGGGTGAGTATTCCCTTCGAGAATTACAAGAATCCGAGCGAGCGGGCTCGGGGTCGAATTTTGATAATTTTGGAAGAATTCTAGGAAATGGATAATTAGGCCATGTAATTGAATAATTGAATCCTTATTGATATACTTGAGTTGATTATGTCTAGATAATATCATTCCGGAGTCGAATTCTAAAGGAAAGGTGGTGTTAGAGGGTTGATTGCTATACTTTGGACCCGAGGTAAGTGTATGGTCTAACCTTAGCTTGAGGGAATAGGAGTTGTGTATAATTTGCTACTTGCTAATTGTCAAATACAATGTATAGGCATGGTGACGAGTATCTATACATTGGTGTCTAGCATGACCGTGAGTCCTTATATTGTGAATATTCCGGTTTTGTTGTAATTTCTATGCTTAATTGATGATCTCTATATGTTGTAAATGGGCATGTGAAGGGAATTGTAATCTTTAAACATCTCTGGAGCATTGGCTCAAATTGTGAAACGAATAATGAAGATATATGAGATAATTACATCCTTGAGAGCATTGGCTCAAGTAATAGAATAAATCATGGAAATGAAAGTGAAAGAAAGAGAAAGAGTTATTGAAATATACCCTTGCCGGGTCATCATTGTATAGTTCCCTTTCCGGGATTTGATTGTTTAATTGATGTTCCCTTGCCGGGATTTGATTGTTGAATTGATGTTCCCTTGCCGGGATTTAATTTATTAATTGATGTTCCCTTGCCGGGATTTCTATTTTTACTCTGTTTATTTCCTTGCCCTTGTTTGTGATTACTGTTGGGTGAGGAAGAGTGTTAAAGCACGAAGGGTGATGCCGTGCCATGTTTTATATTGATGATGCACGAGGGGACATTCCGTGCCATGTTTATATTTATTATGCACGAGGGGATATTCCGTGCGGTGTTCATATTTATTATGCACGAGAGGACATTCCGTGCCATGTTTATATTTATTATGCACGAGGAGACATTCTGTGCCATGTTTATATTTATTATGCACGAGGGAACATTCCGTGCCATGTTTATATTGATCATGCACGAGGGGATATTCCGTGCGGTGCTTATATTGATTATGCACGAGGGGACATTCCGTACCATGTTTTATATTGTTATTATGCACGAGGGGACATGTCGTGCCGCATCTTTCACTGTTTAATCTGTGTTGTCATTTCCAGTTATTATTTTCAGATATTTCAGTCTGTTGTTTTCATTTCTGTCATTTCAGTATTTGCTATCTCTTATTCCCAACACGTTCTCCCCGTCATTTCAGTATTTGCTATCTCATATCACCTCTTCTACCTTTTTCATGACCTACCTTCCACATAGGTACACTTCCTATCCACAACTTGAAGCTGTATTATAATACTTGTGGCTCTAGTGCATACAAAATCCGGTGGGATCTTCATACTGACTTCTTATGAGGATGTTACTTTTCTAACTGGCTTTATCGTAGAGCCGTTATAGAATATTTCTACTGTAATATCTCTCTTGTACCCCTGATATTTAAGAGTGATCCTGCAATGTTCTCAATCACGAGGTCTATAATTTTCTTGGTCCAATAATTTGTCTCCTGATTTACTTAGTTGATGTAACTCTTTCGTTTCCTCTTCTCTCTGATCAGCCTTTATGTGGGCTTAAGCTATCTTCCGATCTGCGTCTCATGTTATTAGTTATTACTTTTTCCTTTCATGGAAGCTACGGAATATCCGTGATACCATAATTCAACCCTTTGTCTATGACCTGGACTCAATTCTTTCTTTTAACTTATACAAAGTCTTCTATGGCTGTATGATTGTCAACATATATGCTGCATGAATAATATTCTGAAATCTTAAGTGCGTTCATAACGTAACTAACTCTAAATCATTGGTCAAATAATTCATTTTGTTCCTTCTCAACTTTCTTTAAACGTAAGCTATTACCTTTTCTGGTCTTTCCGCCCTTTGTTGCGTGCATACTTGGCTTATCTTGGTGCTCACGAATACAAGAATCCCATGTAACCCATATGATGTCGAATATCACTTACTTTCTATTCATTAGTCACGATAGATTCCACTTTCTTAGGGAGTGCATACAATGTTGTAGTGAGACTGTTTTTACATGACCATTTCTTCTTCAATTTACTATGCTAGGTTGAAGCCTTCTTCCTTATTTCCTCAGCTAGTCTTTCATTGCAGTACTTAGGGAGGATCCTCTGACTTTTGTAAGGCTGCGAGCTTATTATATTGCATACTCAACGGGATTTTCAATGTCCTTCCTCGCCTATAATTTTCCATAGTTACTTAGCTCCACACCCTTGTACTTATAGGGTTGCTTCCGAACTAAAGTTTTGATTGTCTTCCCAGTGGCACTCTCTTTTATTTCCGTAGTACTCATACGGTACCTTTAACTATCCCAAATCCTATCTGAATATATCTCAAGTATTACAATGACATTACTGCGAGGATGAATTTACTATATTGGGTTTTACTATGTTTATCTTGCACGATCTACTGATTTGTCTGTAACCTCTGGTATAGCCATAACTAGGCTCTTCCAGAATCAACTAATTACTACTCGTTGGCCCCTTCTCATATCAATATTTCGCGTAATTTTTCTTGGGTGATTTACTTTGTCTTAACTTACCTCTCGTAGTGGCTCCTTATTTATCAACAACATCCTGGGCCATAACCCTTACATCCTCTCCTTGACATCGTGCTTGCTTAATGTTCTTGAATCGTAGTACATACGGAGGAGTTGAATAAGTGTAATCTCATCCCTTTCTCATTTATATCACATTCTTTCTTTACCATTCCATAGTTACTAGAACCACTTAATTCTGACTTAATTCCACATCACTACATATTCCCCCTTTTAGGGGAGTGCTAAAATTTAGTGCTACGACGAGCTACCTATAGATGTTTTACCTCTTACTCTTTGGCATCTTCTCACATAATTGATGACCCTTACTCGCCTTGTGGTAATCCTTCTGTACCAAGGATAATAAAATTCCTTACCCGCGAGGGTGACACTTAGTGTAACTGGCACATACAGTCCCTTAAGATTAACTTTAGCTTTCGGGAAGCGTCTTCCTGAATGACCAGTCCCTGAATTTCTCATGAATCTTCTTCTGTTGTCCATTCTATTATTGCCGGAACGTAATAAAAATTTCTCATGATGCCTACTATTATCAAATCACTCAGTCCCTAATTCATGTTTAGTTTATCTTGTTCACCAGCCCGTATTGATTTCTATTACTCTGGGGTCTAACTTTTCCCTTTGGAAATCATGTTAGAGTCACAAACTTATTTCTCGAAATGAGGATGTGACTTTATGACCTATGCTCTTTTGTTGTCTCAAGGCTTGTTACCTCTCGTCTTTTCCTTCCCTTAACTATAGATTCAGTAATATTGTCATTTTCTTAATCTACCGTGTTCATCCACGTATCACATCTTACTCATAATTCTTTATTAACTCTCTTCTTAATTCCATGCTAACATTTATTTCTATCACTTTATTCTGAAAACTCCAACAAGACATTCTTTTTCTTTTAGCTCCCCTTGCTCCATCACTGGTTGTTCGGATTGCCTAACATTATCTATCTACTGGGGATGGATGACACAATAATGTAATATTTATTCTTTCTAGGATTCCAGTGCCTGTATTTGAACATTCTAGTATTCATATGTAGTTGTATTATTCTAGGGTGCACCATCTGGGTGTCTCACAAGGAGATGTGTTAGCTCATTTGCAATATACTTCGGAAATGTCAACTAACGCAAACAATTGATCCAACATTTTGGGTTACTTTAACCCTAACTGGATCCTGATATCCTGTCCTTCTCTTAACTATATCTATTGGCTCTCATGGAGCAAAACTGAGACGGGTGCGGCCTATTGTACATAACTCTGTGACAATTGAAGGTAATTCATAATGCTTATATTTCTCTGCTTGAATCATAAATAATGACAATCTTCATTAACTGGGCGCCTCATACCCTTCCTCATCTTGTTTCTTTTACTTGTTGAAACTTGTATCTATCTTTTGAATCTCTTATTGCATTTCACCATATGGGTGGATAGTGATGAGTGGTGACGAATGGTGATTTTACCACTCATTTTAGTCATTTTTCGTTAGATTTTATTTCCTTCAATGATAACATGAGGTCGTTTATAGTGTGTATTGTTCAAATTTCAAGAAAATGATGCTACGAAGTGATTTGCGATGAATTGAGCAAAAATTGGTTGAAAGAGTACAAAACTCTCCAGGGATTCCACACCTGCGGAACACAGATCACAGAAGCGATCTTGCACCTCCGGGGAGAAGTTCGCATCTGCGGAGTTGAACAATCTCGCCTGGGATATCACCTGCGAGTCAGGAACGGCAAAAGCGGTTCCGCATCTGCGCTTGGAAGACCGCATCTGTGGAAATTAGCCAGTCCTCTCAGAGCCGCACCTGCGAGGATTCTTCTGCAGGTGCGGTCAACGTGCTTCAGTTATAGACAGATTTATAAATTCGCATTTTCCCAATCCCAAACCCAGCAATACTCGATCTAGCAGATATTTTGAGAATCTTTTGGCTTATTTTCAGTCCTGGACACTACAGAAGAACAATCTTGGAAGCTATGGTTTACACACACACTTGGGTTTTGAAGATTTAAAGCTTGTGGTTAAGGATTTCTTACCCATTTATGTTTATTTATTCATGTCCTTGCTTTGTATTGAATATTTAAGTGTGTAGTATTTATTTCCAACACCCAATCTTGTTTATGGAAATATTCATGTTTAAAGTGTGGATTAAATACCTTGTTGTGCTTATGTATTGAATGATTTTTCATCTTTTATGAAGTGAGTTATTATTTCTTTAATTATTCTTGTTCTTTAATGTTTCCAAAGGGATTATCTAACCCTAGGACTCGCCCATTAACTCCGAATTAATTTTGGAAAAGATAATTTGGGGTTGGAAAAGATTAATTAACAAGAACTTGAGGTTTTAACCCTCATTTTATAGATTCTAACTAGGAATAGGATTGAACTACTTGTAGCCATATCCGGGTGTGCTTAATCTCTTGATTGTTTTAGAGATAATTCAATTAGGAAGTGTTGTTAGGCTTCGGAAGAAGCTAATTGAGAATTATTATCCGTGGCTAATTAACATAAACTCGCTCATATTTGTAAAATCGTGAAATACATTGGATCGTTACTTGAGTTAAATTCCCGATGCATCCATATTTGTAGCCATTGGTCATTTTACTTGCTTTCTAGGATAGTATACATTTTTGCATTTAGGTATAAATATTTTCTAAACCAAATTCTAAGTGTTTGGCATTGCACGATAAGTGATAATTCTCTTACATTCTTAATCACCTACATATTATTCTCTGTGAGATTCGACCCCAACCTAGTTGGGTTATTATATTTGACATCGACCGCTTACACTATTTTAAAGTGTAATTTGAGCGTATTCCTCTTAAAAATCCCCAATAAAGTTTCTAACATTTCACAAAAATTTGCAAAAATTACTGAATATATTAGGCCAATATTATACAATGCTGCCAACCCCAAAACTCGGAGCCAACATGTCATGAGCATCTAGAGGAAATAAGCCAAAATAAACTATTATAATACAACACCTTCGAATAAACGCTAAATACAACAAGAAGGGAAAACAGAGATGCTGCGGACGTTGAACAACTACCTCTATATCCCGCAAATCTAGCTCCGCGCGAAATAACAGGCTTATGCTCGATATCTGCTCCTGAATCTGCACACAGAGGTGCAGGAGTAATGTGAGTACGCCAACTCAGTAGTAATGAAAATAAATCAAGTCTAAGTAGCAAGGAAACACATAAAATCAATGCCATCAAGTCACAATATACACAGCCTTACTTTCCAATAGTATAACATAGATATACAAAATCATCATGCCTTAAAATCAACTTCAGAAAAAGTCCTTTAAAGAATGCACATTTTTAACAACTTTAAAACAAAGGATTTGGTATGCAAGTGAATGTAGTAAAATCATAAGTAGCCCCTCAGGAAAAAATATGTATCATAATAAGCCCCTCGGGCATGCCTCACAATCACTCAGCACCTCACAATAACTCATCACCTCACAGTCACTCATGCCTCCCAATCACTCGTCCCTCGGCACTCAGTGCGCTCACTGGGGTTGTGTACAGACTCCGGAGGGGCTCCTTCAGCCCAAGCGCTAATATCACTCAGCACCTCACCATCACTCTTGGCCCTCGGTCACACTCAACAGAACCACTAAAAAGGCCCCTCGGGCGAATCAGTAAAACAGGGTACTTGACCTAAAACATCATTTTTATGCTCATATAGTGTAAATCAGGCTGAGTTTCGGAAAAAAAAAACAGTATGCACAATGATGCTGAGTGAAATCATCAACAAATAGTGAGGAAAACAACAGTAAAAAGCCCCCAAGGGGTCTAAACAGATCGGCACGAGGCGCCAAACACGGCGTAGAGCCCAAATATTTCACAAATCTTTAGAACATTATTTAACATAAGGTTTTTAGTAAATGTGCAACTCATTAGTAGCCGCGGAGAGCACGTAGTCCAATCCAAAAATCAGTATGCGCCACATACTTGTCATCCCACATGTGTGCCTTTCTAAAATCAGTGAGAAATATGTAGTCCGGGGTTCCATACCCTCAAGACATGATTTATAACTATTACTTACCTTTACCGGGCCGCGACACTAGCCCGCAATGCTCTTTCCCCTCAAATTGGCTCCCGATTGCTCCGAATCTAGTCAAAACCAGTTTAACATCATCAATATATAACCAAGGAACACAACCCAATCGAAAACTATCAAATTACACAAAATCTCGAAATTCGGCCAAATCTGAGCCCTGGGCCCACGTCTCGGAACTCGATAATTTTTACATCACTAGAAACCTCATCCTCCCACGATTCTACTCATACCAAAATCATCACAATCGGATCACAATTGCCTACCCAAAATCTCAAAAGAATTTCCAATTCTCCACCCCCTTCTTCCCAGCCTTTTCCTACTCAAATCCTTAAATTTTCAAGCCTAATCCGAACAAAATAGCATAGGAACGATGTTAGTAAACAAAGAACTTACCTTTACTGAAGAATCTTGAGTTTCCTTCTCCAAATCGCCTTCAAAGAACTCCTCCCGCATGGAAAATGGTGAAAATAAGAAAATTTTCGCGGAGGGCCTTTATATGCTGTTTCTACTAGTCATTTATGCATTTGCGGATCCTTAGTCGCACCTGTGGACCCGCACCTGCGGTCCCAGTGCACACCTGCGGAAACCCACTCAACGACTCAATTCTGCACCTGCGGCCAAAACTTCGCACCTGCGGAAAAATCCCCAGCCTAGCCTTTTCACACCTGCGCTCTGCCCATCGTACCTGCAACTTCCGACCGCAGGTGCGGCCAACACCAGATCTTCACACCAGCAACTATTGCTACAATTTTCCAAGTAAAACAAAACCCCGCCAACCATCCGAAATTAATCTCGAGCCCCTCGGGGCCCCAACCAAACATACCAACACACCCCATAGCATTATTCCAACTTAGTCGAGCCTTCGAAACACCAAATTTACATCAAATTCAAGCCTATGAACTTTGAAACTTCTAAATTTTGCCAACTATGCCAAAACCAACCAAAACACCTCCGATTGACTTGAAATTTGGCAGACATATCCAAAACAACACTACAAACCTGCTCCAACTTTCGAAATTCCATTGCGACCTCGATATCCTATTTTCCACTGTCGACCTGAAATCGCCAAAAACTAACTTTCGCCAATTCAAGCCTAATTCTACACCGGACATCACAAAAATATTCTGGACACACTCTTAAGTCCCAAATCACCTAATGAAGCTATCCGAGCCATAAAATCCGTATTCCGAGGTCGTTTATCAATAAGTCAACTCTCAGTTGACTTTCTTAACTATTATGCTACTTTAAAAGGCAAAATGCCTAAATTCTCATCATAACCAATTCGGACCTAAACCAACTGACCCAACACAACAAAAATAGGCTTGTCATATATAACAAACGCAGAAATAGGGGAAACAGGGTAAATCTCGCGGAACAACCGGCCCACTCGTTACACCCCCGCTTTGATGGTTCTACTTTTTGTGATGAAAATGTTAGGGATGAGGAAGTGGAAGAATTGAGCATGGAAAAAAAGGAGTGTTCAAGCTCATGTTGGAGTGCCTATTTGAAGGAGGAAACAAAGAGCAAAATGCCTTGGAGGAGCTTTTGGAGAATAGTCTTCAAAATGACTTGGCACTTAAAAGGTTGCACTCACAAATGGATGAAATGATTGAAGCCTTGAGGGTTCAAAAAGCCTCGGAAGTGAGTGATATCCAAGAACCTTCCTTGGAGGTTGAAATTTAAAATCCATCATTGACACTTGAACACAAACAAGAAGAACTCTCAAATGCTCAAAATGATAGGATAATGCTCATGTTGGAGGACATTCTTGAAAAGGAGGAGAAGCACAACTTTGCACTCGAGGACTTGAAACATGAAGTGACTCAAAATGATGAGAACATCTGCACTTTGGAGGATCAAATGAAATCATTAATGGAGGCTCATTCTTCCTCTCAATTTGAAGGTGTGGAAGAAAGCCAAGAAGAGTCCAATTCTGAGGAACAAAGTGAGCTTTACTTCGAGGAACCAAGACTTGAACATCTGCCAACCGACTCCATGAGTGTTAGTGATGCCAATAAAAATGTGGAATTAGAGTCAACCGGTGTAAATGACAATTTGGTTGAAATTGACTCTAGTCCAAAGGAAAAAAAGGATGTCAAAATCCGAAAAAATTGCAAGTTGAAGGCTTGAAGTCACCTTCCAAGCATTTTTCAACATTGAAATTGTGTGTCGAGATAGGAGTTGAACCACACGAGTCAATGAAGGATTGTGAGGAGGAAAGACTAAGTCTATACATTTTACAATTTGAAAACATAACAAGGCAAAATGGCATTCCTCACATGAAATCCAAGAAGTGCAAAATGAAGAATTTAATGCTTGGCTTGGTCATCTACTTACCACCCCCACCGCTCGTGGTCACAAGCTTGATTCCAAGTTAGGTTCCTGGTTCATATCGTCCAAGTGGCGAGAAAAGTGGTAAAGTTAACTTGCGTCGTGCCACGACGTTAAATGCGGCTCTTGTTGGGAGGAAACCCATCCTTTTCAAAATTTTTGGTCGTTTATGAAATTTTCTTTTTTAGAATAGCTTAGTATATTATTTTGAACTAATCAGCCAAGTTTCAGATTTTTTGGAGCTAAGTTGAGAATTTTTTAGAGTTGGAATGCACAAAAATAGTGCTTCTCCAGAAATTAATTGCTAAACCCAGGTACTTTCACACCTGCGGTCAGGTCAGCCGTAGGTGCGACCTCGAAGCAGCGGCCACAGAAGCGCTGGTGCAGTTATTTCTGCAGGCGCGNGAATTCTTTCTCGGATACTTCTTATAGCTTAATTAATCGTCTCAATCAATCATGAACTCTCAATCTACCATAAATCTCTCTCGAGTAATTATGATAATTTACTAGACGCACTCTCTCAAGTTACGCTAGCTAGATTTCATTACAGTTCACTTTAGATTCCACCCGAGGTATCGTTATTTCTAATCCAACCTCTAAACCCTCGATTATGACTTTCGTCTATACTCTAAGAGTAGTGTTGTTCAAATAATTACCTAAATATGCACTCTCTCTCGAGTAGATACATACTAAATAGGCA
>ML354734.1:0-82595 GCA_005239505.1 Nicotiana paniculata | reverse complement strand
ACAAACAGATGGAACTGGTTCTTCTAGCTGGTCAGTAGCCTTTGTATCGCACAAGGATTCTGCATGCAAAATTTCTCTGGTAATTTTGCCTTTAGTTCTTGCTTTAATTCTGTCTTTGTGCGAATGATTCTTCAGTAGGAATACTTCAACATTATATAGCGCCAGAATTTAAGATGTTCTTGTTTAGTTCTAATGCAACTCTTCCTTGGTGGAAGAGTTTGTGTTTATCTCAACTTCCTTCCTTTATTTCTGTCCTTGCTGAACTCGAACTCTAACCCCTTATCAATTTGCAACCTTTTCGCATTAGGAGACAACCTCTTAGTTCATGGATAATTCACAGATCATGTTTAACTCCTGTGCATGTACGGTTCTTGTTCCAATTAGTTCATTTGAGATGTTTGCCCTAATGGACCTGGTTAAACTGGGTAGGCATTTATCAATCTTCAAAACCATGTAGTGGCTTCGGTCAACATAAACATTCCGCCCAGACGACCCCTTCTATGCGATCGCACTCCCTTTCACGTGATTGCATAAGCCAATCTCAATAGCCCCAAAATTTCCTCTGTGCGATCGCATACATGATCCTGCGATCGCATAGGCCAACCCAGTAGCCTTCACAAATCCTTCTATGCGATCGCAATTAACTCCCCGCGATCGCATAAGAAAATTCCCAGGGCCTCCAAAATCTCCCTCTATGCGATCGCATACACTGCCACGTGATTGCATAGGCCAAATCCCAGTAGCCTCCAAATCCTTATATAGAGTAAAAACTTGTTGCACTCACACCAGAAAACCAGCAACCCTCTCAAGGAAAGAATCGACCTGTTGAGCATCCGAAACACGCACGAGGCCCCCGGGACCTCAACCAAAACTACCAACCAGTCCCAATAACCCATTCAAACTTAGTCGAGCCTCGAAATCACATCAAACAATGCCGAAATCACAAATCGCACTAAAATTCAAACTTTATGAACTTAGAACTTTCCAACTTCTACATCCGATGTTGAAACCTTGCAAATCATGTCCGATTGACCTCAAATTTTGCACACAAGTCATATTCGACATTACGGACCTGATCCAACTTCCAGAATCAATCCGACCCTGATATCAAAATTTCCACTTCCGGTCGTATTTCTCAAAAACCTTCAAATTTCTATCTTTAGCCAAATGACTTTAAAATGACCTACGGACATCCGAATTCACTTCTGATTGCTCTCCCTACTCCAGAATCACCATACAGAGCTATTCCCAGGCTCGAAATCGGAAACGGACATCAATATCACTGAAATGCGCTTCAAGCCAAACTTAGGAAATTCCTTAAAAAATGCTGACTTCCACAATATACGCCGAAACGCTCCCAGGTTATCCAAAACCCGATCCGGACATACGCCCAAGTCCGAAATCATCATGCTAATCTGCTGGAACCTTCAAATCCTGATTCGGAGGTCGTTTTATCAAAATTCTAATCTTAGTTAATTCTTCCAACTTAAGGCTTCTGAAATGAGAATTTTCTTTCCAAATCAACTCTAAACTTTCCGAAATTCAATTCCGACCACACCTACAAGTCATAATACCTGAAATGGAGCTTCTCACGACTTCAAACCACTGAACGACATGCTAGAGCTCAAAACGACCGTTCAGGTCGTTACAGATATTATTGCCAGTTAGTAGAGAGATTTTCATCTATTGCGGCACCTATGACCAGAATGACCTAGAAGGGTGCTCAGTTCAGGTGTACTGAGGAGTGTGAGGAGAGCTTTCAGAAAGTCAAGTCAGCTTTGACTACAACTTTGGTGTTGGTTTTGCCTACGGGTTCAGGTTCCTATATAGTTTACTGTGATGCATCGAGAGTTGGACTTGGAGAGGTTTTGATGCAGGACGGTAGGGTGATTGCCTACGTGTCTAGAAAGTTGAAGGTACACGAGAAGAATTATCGAGTGCAAGATCTTGAGCTAGCAACTATTGTTCATGCCTTGAAGATTTTTCATGATTATTTATATGGAGTGCATTATGAGATCTTCACTTATCACCATAGTTTGCAGCATCTGCTTAAGCAGCAGAATCTGAATTTTCGTCAGAGGAGGTGGTTGGTGCTTCTCAAGGATTATGACCTCACTAATTTATAGCATCCTGGGAGGCCAATGTAGTGGCCGATGCCCTTAGTCGCAGAGCAGAGAGTTTGGGGAGTCTAGCCTACCTTCCAGTAGCAGAGCGTCCATTAGCACTTGATGTTCATGTTTTAGCAGGTCAGTTGGTGAGATTGGATCTATCAGAGCCCCCGCGGGTATTGGCTTGTGTAGCCTCCAGGTCTTCTCTTTATGATCATATTAGAGCAGGCCATAATGATGATCCACATTTGCTCGTTCTTCAGAACAGGATCCGTCACGGCTATGCCAAGGTTGTGGTTATTGGTGATGATGGGGTCATGAGGATGCAGGGCCGGATTTGCGTGCCCAATGTGGATGGACTTCGAGTTTTTATTCTAGCTGAGGCCCATAGTTCGCGGTATTCCATCCATCCGGGTGCCGCAAAGATGTATCAGGATCTGAGACCGCATTATTTGTGGAGGCGGATGAAGAGGGATATTATTGAGTTCATGGCTCAGTGTCTCAACTGTCAGCAGGTCAAGTATGAGCACTAGAGACCGGGTGGATTTCTTCAGAGATTAGATATTCCGGAGTGGAAGTGGGAGCGGATCACCATGGACTTCGTAGTTGGGCTTCCACGAACTTCGAAGAGGTTTGATGCTATATGGGTTATTGTGGATCGGCTGACCAAGTTCGCGCACTTCATTCCTGTTGGTACTACTTATTCTTCAGAGCGGTTAGTTGAGATATATATCAGGAAGATTGTCTGATTGCATGGAGTTCAATTTTCTATCATTTCTGACAAAGGTACTCAGTTCACATCTCATTTTTGGAGGGCCGTGTAGAGGGAGTTAGGTACTCAGGTCGAGTTGAGCACATCATTTCATCCTTAGACCGACGGATAGTCGGATCATACTATTCATATTCTGGAGGATATGTTGCGTGCCTGTGTCATTGATTTTGGGGGTTCATGGGACCAGTTTCTGCCACTCACGGAGTTTTCATTTAATAATAGTTACCAGTCGAGTATCCAGATGGCTCCGTATGAGGCTTTACATGGTAGGAGGTGCAGACCTCCGGTTGTTTGGTTCGAGACGGGCGAGGCTAGGCTAGGCTATTGGGCACATACTTGGTTCAGGATGCGTTGGGTAAGGTGAAGTTGATTCAGGAGCGGCTTCCAAGCTTTACTTTCCACCTAGCTTGTCGAGTATGCATCCAGTATTTCATCTGGTGTTCCATTTTTCGATGCTCCGAAAGTATGTTGGTGACCTGGCTCTACCTCATATGACATATCCCCCTCGAGCTGAACCGTGTTGAAGTCCAAAACATGAGACGGGTCACCAACATACTTCCGGAGCATCGAAACATGGAACACCGGATGAATACTCGATAAGATGGGAGGCATGGAAAGCCTATAAGACACCTCCCCCAATCTTCTGAAGCACCTCAAATGGCCCATTGAACCTTGGACTCAGCTTTCCCCTCTTCCCGAACCTCATAACACCCTTCATGGGTGACACATTTAGCGGCACCTTCTCCCCAGCTATGAAAGACACATCTCAGACCTTCCGGTCCACATAACTCTTCTACCTAGACTGCGCCGTGCAAAGCCGCTCCTGAATCAACTTCACCTTACCTAACGCATCCTGAACCAAGTATGTGCCTAATAGCCTAGCCTCGCCCGGCTCGAACCAACCAACCGGAGATCTACGCCTCCTACCATATAAAGCCTCATACGGAGCCATCTGGATACTCGACTGATAACTATTATTATATGCAAACTCCGCATGTGGCAAAAACTGGTCTCATGAACCCCCAAAATAAATGACACAGGCACGCAACATATCCTCCAGAATCTGAAAAATACACTCCGACTACCCGTCGGTCTGAGGATGAAACGCACTGCCAAACTCGACCTGAGTAGCTAACTCCCTCTGCAGGAACCTCCAAAACTGAGATGTAAACTGAGTACCTCTGTTAGAAATGATAGAAACTGGAATCCCATGCAACCGGGCAATCTCCCTTATATAAATCTCAGCTAACCGCTCCGAAGAATAAGTAGTGCCGACAGGAATGAAGTGCACGGACTTGGTCAGCCGATCCACAATAACCCATATAGCATCAAACCTCCTCGAAGTCCCTGGGATCCCAACTACAAAGTCCATGGTGATCCGCTCCCACTTCCACTCCGGAATATCTAATCTCTGAAGAAATACACCTGGTCTCTGGTGCTCATACTTGACCTGCTGACAGTTGAGACACCAAGCTACAAACTCGACAATATCCCTCTTCATGCGCCTCCACCAATAATGTTGTCTCAGATCCTGATACATCTTTGCGGCACCCGAATGGATGGAATACTGCGAACTATGGGCATCAGCTAGAATCAAATCTCAAAGTCTATCCACATTGGGCGCACAAATCCGGCCCTGAATCATCATGACCCCATCATCACCAATAACCACATCCCTGGAATCACAGCGATGGATCATGTCCTGAAGAACGAGCAAGTGTGGATCATCATACTGGCGTGCTCTAATCTGATCATAAAGAGAAGATCTTGAGGCTACACAAGTCAATACCCGCAGGGGCTCTGATAATCCAATCTCACAACCTGACCCGCTAAATCCTGAACATCAAGTGCTAATGGACGCTCTTCTATTGGAAGGTAGGCTAGACTCCCCAAACTCTCCGTTTTGAGACTCGGAGCATCGACCACTACATTGGCCTTCCCCGGATGATATAAAATAATGACCTCATAATCCTTGAGAAGATCCAACAATCTCCTCTGATGCAAATTCATATCTTTCTGCTTAAGCAGATGCTGCAAACTACAGTGATCAGTGAAAATCTCACAATGCACTCCATACAAATAATGACGCCAAATCTTCAAGGCGTGGACAATAGCTGCTAGCTCAAGATCGTGCACTAGATAATTCTTCTCTTGCACCTTCAACTGTCTGGACGCATATGCAATCACCCTACAATCTTGCATCAAAACCGCTACAAGGCCAACTATCGAGGCATCACAGTAAATTGTCTAATTACCTGAACCGGTAGCTAAAACCAACACCAAAACTATAGTCAAAGGTGACTGGAGCTTCTGAAAGCTCTCCTCACACTCCTCAGTCCACCTAAACTGAGCACCCTTCTAGGTCAGTCTGGTCATAGGTGCTGCAATAGATGAAACTCCCTCTACAAAATGGCGATAGTACCTTGCCAAACCAAGGAAGCTGCGAATCTCGGTAGCTGATGACGGTATAGGCTAGCTCTGCACCGCCTCTATATTTTTCGGATCAACATGAATACCCTCATTGGACACCACGCGCCTCAAGAACGCTATTGAATCAAGCCAGAACTCACACTTCAAAAATTTTGCATACAATCTCTTCTCCCTCAAGGTCTGAAGCATAACTCTCAAATGTTGCTCATAAACCTCCCGAGATTAGGAATACACCAAGATATCATTAATAAACACGATGACGAAAGAATCCATATAAGGCCGGAATACACTGCGCATCCAGTGCATAAAGGCTGCTGGGGCATTGGTCAGCCCGACTAACATGACTAGAAACTCATAATGACCATATCTAGTCCTGAAAGTAGTCTTCAGAATGTCTGGACCTGGAATCTTTAACTGATGATAGACAGAACGCAAGTCAATCTTGGAAAATACTCTGGCACCCTGCAACTGATGAAACAAGTCATCTATACGAGGCAAGGGATAACGGTTTTTCACCGTAACCCTGTTCAGCTGCCGATAATCAATTCACATACACATAAAATTATCCTTCTTCTTTACAAACAACAACGGTGCACCCCAAGGTGACACACTAGGCCAAATGAACCCGTTATATAGGAGGTCCTGAAGCTGCTCATTTAATTCCTTTAGCTCCGTTGGTGCCATACGATAAGGTGGATTAGAAATAGGCTGGGTTCCTGGCACCATGTCAATACCAAAATCAATGTCCCTATCAAGTGGCATGCCTTGTAGGTCTGCAGGAAACACGTCTGGAAAGTCACGGACCACATGAACCGAATAAATAGTGGAAGTCTCACCATTGACATCCCTCACAAAAGACAGATACGATAAACATCCCTTTTCAACCATACGCTGGGCCTTCAGATAGGAAATCACCCTTCTAGGCACATAGTCAGAAGAACCTCTCCACTCAACCCTCAGACATCCTAGCATAGCTAAAGTCACGTTCTTAGTGTGAAAATCAAGAACAACATGACACGAAGATAACCAATCCATTCCCAATATCACATCAAAATCAACCATGCGGAGTAACAGTAGGTTCACTCGGGTTTCTAGAGGCCCAATAGATACCGCACACGACTGATACACACGGTCCACAATAATTGTATCGCCCACTGGAATCGACACATGAACAGACGTAACTAAAGACTCACGGATGAAACATAGGATTATGTAGAACCAGGGTCAAATAAATCCAAAGCATCTCGGCGACAGACTAAGACAATACATGCGATCACTGCATCGGAGGCCATAACATCTGGCCTAGCTGGAAATGCATACAAACGGGCCTGACCTCCATCTGCTCGACCTCCCCCTCTAGGGCAGCCTCTAGCTGATGACTACCACCCCTGGCTGCCTGGGTGGGTGGTGAAGTAACTGGAGTTGAAGTCGAAGGCTGGCTTCTCATCTGAGATGGACCTCCAAGAAGATGAGGCCACTACCTCCTCATATGCCCAAACTCTCCACACTCATAACAACTCCCCGGAGCTGGAGACGGGGACTGAAAGGAACCCCTGCCACCAGAATGGCCACCAGAAGAACCATGTATAGAGGAACCCTGAAATGATGATGCTCGAGCTGCACTCTGGGATGGAAGGGCACCGAATGAAGAACGGCCTGGCTGAGAACTGCAGGGACTATGCCCCGAAGATGCACCACTATAGGCTGGGCGGACTGACTGAGGAGGCCTGAATGAACGACCTCTACCATGCTGAAACTACCCCCTAGAAGGAGCACCACTTGAACCACCCGATCCACGAGGCCTCTTGGCCTCCCTCTCTTCCCGCTTTTGGCGGCAAATCGACTGAATATCTCGAGCAATATCAATAACCTCCTCGAAGGTAGCACCTGATACTCTCTCCCGAGTCGATGTCATGACGGCTAACACCAAAAAACGCATCTCATACCGCGTCACTGATAGCTCCTCCTGACGCAGCTGCTCAAAATTCCTGCGTTGCTCCTCCTTGTGAGACTGGGGTACATACTTCTCCAAGAAGATAGTGGAGAACTGCTGCCAGGTGAGGGGTGCTGAACCAACAGGCCTACGGCTCTCAAAAGTCTCCTACCAAGTGAAAACAGCACCAGAAAACTGAAAAGTAGCAAACGAGACCCCACTAGTCTCTAGAATCCCAGCAGTACGCAGCATCTTCTAACACTTATCTAGAAAACCCTGGGCATCCTCTCCCTCGGCACCATTGAATGTCAGAGGCTGAAGTCTAATAAACCTCTCCAGCCTACGCTGCTCGTCCTTTAGCATTACCGGAACCACGAAGTCCTGAACTGGAGCAATCGGCTGGGATTGAACCGCCCCCGGTGTCTGATGGCCCTAAGTAACCTGCTCAGGTGTCCGGGAAACTGGAGTCAGACTGCCTCCCCTGGTCTGAGAAGTAGCGGCAACTTCCTGAGCAAGGGTGGTACACACAGTCAAGATCTGAGCCAAGGTCTCTTGAAGACCCCGAATAACAATTGGCACTGCCTTTGCCTGAGCCTGTCCCGCTGAAGTATCTGCGGCGAGAACCTGATCATGAATAGTAGGGGGATCAACTGGTAATGCCCCGACTGCTACACGGGCTGGCCCCCTACCTCTACCACGGCCTCGACCTGTCGCTGGTCTAGCTGGTGGCTGATCACCCTGATCGGTAGCGCGAGTCCTCACCACCTGTGAGAGAATGAAACAACAGAAGTTCGATTTCCAGAATCAACAAAATGGCACGACAGAATTCAAGAAAAAAATAAGATTGGTCCTAAGGGTTTTGCAGCCTCTCGAAGATAAGTACAGACGTCTCTGTACCGATCCGCGAGACTCTACTAAACCTGCTCATCACCGTTGAATCCTATGTAACCTAGGCTCTGATACCAACTTGTCACGACCCTGAATTCTAAGCCGGCCGTGATAGCGCCTATCATGGAACTAGGCTAGCCAACCATTACAGACTATCGTACTATTTCATAATTTCCCAAAACTAGCAGATTTAAAAAATAAAAATGAGATTAACAATTTATACACTACCCAAAAACTTGGAGTTAATTTTCATGAGCATCTAGGACTATAACATATAATAAATAACAGTGGAAATAAATAAATCAACTCAGGAATCTACATTCCGAATCTTTCATAAACTCCAGTTTTTCCATTTAAAATCTCGTATAAAAACACATGTCCAACATTACCATCAGAGGCTCAGTGTAAAGAAGAGTGAAAACAGTAGTTTCATAAACTATAAGCCCCTTGGGCACGGTATCACTCACAAATAAGCCTCCCGGGGTAGCCTCTCAGTCACTCGTGACTCTAATATCAGTATCTCATGCTCATACTAAACACTCGTAATCAACAAGTAGCATGAATGCATACAACTGCTGCGGCGGGCAACCCGATCTAATACATATATATATATATATATATACACACACTGTTGCGGCTTGCAGCCTGATCCAATATGTATATTGTTGCGGCGTGCAGCCCGATCCATATAATAGTCGACTGCGGAGAGGCTCCTACAGCCCAAGCGCTATATTGTTGCGGCGTGCAGCCCGATCCAATATGTATATTGTTGCGGCATGCATCCTGATCCATATATAATGTATATTGATGCGGCGTGCAGCCCGATCCATATATAATGTATATTGCTGCGGCGTGCAGCCCTATCCAATACAGGATGTCGTAAGGTTTCAAATCGAATACGCAGCTTAGTAGTCGCTACGGGATGGACCAACTCACAATCCCTATCAGTGCACGCCCACACGCTCTTCACCTAGCATGTGTGTCACCCCATTTACCAAAACAATATAAAATACCGGGGTTTCATACCCTGAGGTTTAGAGTTACTATCGTTACTTACTTCAAAACAACCCAAAAACTACTCCGCAATGCTCTTGACCTTCAAATCGGCTCCCAAAGGCTCTGAGTCTATCACAAATCAGATCAATAACATCAAAATATGCTAGGGAGACGAACCCCAATCGAAAACTATCAAAATTAGGCACAATACCCGAAATTGGCCAAACCCGAGCCCCGAGCCCACGTCTCGGAATTTTATAAAATTTACATCACAAGAATTCTCGTCTTCCCCAAATTCTATACATACCAAGAACACCATAATCGGACCATAATTGCCCACTCAAATCATCAAAAGAAATTTTCATTTCTCATGCACCTAACCTCCCCAATTATGGGTTTGAATCCAACTAATTTCCGATTTAATTACTTAGAAAACAACATATAATCGAGTTATGAAGTCAAAAATATTACCTCCAAATGTTTCCCTTTGATTTCCTCTTCAATCTCTCTCAAAGAGCTCCAAACCCGCTCAACAATGGAGGAAAATAAACTAAAATTCGTAAGAAAGGGCTTTTATAAAAACTGCCCATCACTAAATACTTCTCCAGTGCGTTCGTGTCACCAGGGATGTGTCGTGAAGCATTGTCTCTCCACCATCTGTGTGATCTCATCCACCCAACAGCGTTCACATAGAGTAACCAAACACCCCCTGCCACACGCTCCCAAACTGTGCGATCGTAGTGCACCTCATACGGCCGCACTTCTCTGACTTCTCTCACTTCGCGATCGCGGACCACTAAAGGCGATCCATTTAACAATTTCTGCTGCCTCACCAATAAGCCTATGCGATCTCAGCCTCACCATTGCGATCGCATATAAGGAAACTAGGCCAAGAAAATACAGCAGCAACGACAGTCCTTTTAAGGCCAAACACACTCTGTTAACTACCCAAAACACACCCGAGGCCCCCCGGACCTCAACCAAACCTACCAACACACCCCATAACATAATCCAAATTTAGTCGAGCCTTCGAAAGACCAAAAACAATGCAAAAACACCAAAATCACATCAAATTCAAGCCTATGAACTTTGAAACTTCTAAATTCCTCCAATGATGCCGAAACAAACCAAAACACGTTCGAATGACCTAAAATTTTTGACACATATCCAAAATGACATTACAAAACTGCTCCAACTTCTGCAATTCCATTCCGACCCAGATAGCCTATTTTCCCCTGCCGAGCGAAAATCGCCAAAAACTAACTTTCGCCAATTCAAGCCTAACTCTACATCGGACATCAAAACTTCATTCCGAGAACACTCCTAAGTCCCAAATCACCCAAGGAAGCTAACCGAGACATAAAATTTCCATTTTGAGATTGTTTACCAATAAGTCAACTCCCAGTTGACTTTTACAACTATTAAGCAAATTTGAGAGACTAAGTGTCGCAGTTCTCACAACGACCACTCTGAACCCGAACCAACCAACCCAATGAAACATAATTAGGCTAAGAAACATATGATAAATCAGAAATGGGGGAAACAGGGATAATCTCACGGAATGACCGGCCGGGTCGTTATAATATCAATCCTATTTAGTTCGTAATTCCAGGGTTGTGTTCGGTATATCAATCCTATTAATCCAAATTATTTATGATTGCTTGTTGACCGAATCATATATATATATATATATATATATATATATATCATGTTCCCACAATACTATCTATCTATCCATAATATATCAACCCTACATTCCTATTGTCTTGAATCTATCATGAACGAATATAATATGGTATTCAACTAAGCAAGACTGTTAGGTATATTCCAATCCTAACCGCGAAATATTTCCCCGATCCAAGGGTTCAGTAACAAGCTCTCTTCAATTCTATTCTAATCTAAACACGGGTTCCCCAAGCAAAGCATAGATAGTAAATAGAACTCAACTGTTGGCCAAACAATTAAGCACTTACGCACTGAATATGTGAAACAACCAAATATGATAATTCGAATTAACAGATATGTAGTTAATAAACTTCAATATTCATGACAACTACAACCCTAGAACTAGAGTGCTTAGCCACTCATGTTCATAGTGAAAAATTGCCAAGTTCTTTGCATAAACAAATTACAAAAAAAAAAAAAAAAAAAATGAAGGATTGAAGAGCTCGATGATTTTCTCCTTCAAGAATGTTCCCGACGTCTTCTCCTCTTCAAAAGTCACATTCCTCCTTCACAAGTCATGTCCCCCCTCTCAAAAATGAGTTGAAAGACTATTTATATGGGATAGGGTTAGCATAGGCTGAAATAAAATAAGTCCACTTCGAAACAGGCTTTTTAGGTTAGCTCGTTCACTTTCTCGTGTGCACGCGAGAGTGAACGAGCAAAGTTCTTCTCTTTTTCTTTTTATTCTAGGTCTCTTGTGTACTTCCATGCCTTTTTGCTATACTTCGCTGATTGTTTTCCAATCTATTCCTCAATAGTTCGTTCACTCTCATGTGCACGGACAGTGAATAGGCAAAGTCTTTCTTTTGTCTTTTGGTCACGGATCAATTTCTTTTTCTTACATTTCGTCCAAATTGCTCCTACACATAAGAATGCACGTAATTAGCATAATTAAATACATAAACTTATGTAACCTACCGTAACCACACAAAATACCAGATGAAAGTACACTGAAAATAAGCATTTTTGGTTGTTTATCAACACCCCGCACTTAAACTCTTGCTCGTCCTCGAGCAACTTTCTACACTTTAGAACAACACAACCTTTTTAACCCACTGTCATAACTCATCATACCGTGAATATTTAAAATAGACTAAGCACAATAGTGTAACATCCTCATATCAAGATTTGACTCACAAGAACCATGCATTTTTCACAACCCGCTCACTTACTCTAACATAAAGGTAAATGACATTACCTTTCCTTCGTGAATCAAGTGCCCTCGCACAACAAAGGAGAGTAGTTACACACACAACAAAATTTAAGAATAATTAGGAACTCAAGATAGAAAGAATTCACTCACTCTCAGAAACAACATTAATATGCCATAGAATATGAACCATAGGCTTGCCTGTAGTGTACTACTCTACTAATCGAGCTCGTTCAGTCAAGGATCAATTAGGACCATATTTGGTTGTAATGTAGGCTGCAGGATGGGTAGTATAGACTTAGATATATTAACCACACCTCCCTAAGAACTCTAATACATACAATTAACAATTCAAAACCCCACACTTATGCAAAGCCATAATTCCACCTTCTTATCAATATACTTTATCTCCCTACTTCTTTAAGCATAATTACATCTAGTTACCACTATCAAGGAATATTTTTCACAGCAATACAACTATATTTTTTCTTTTTCTTTATTTTTCAATTCAAGTGGCTTTTATTTTTTCAACACAATGCACATTTCTCCTTATTTCATTAGTTCCACTCAAAATCCAAACCAACCACCAAACACTTTAACTTTTACAAAGTTTATTATAATTCAAGTGCTCATGAGAGGTGAAAAGGTTCATGTAGATGGTTAATTCAAACAAATGGGTAAGGCTTGTAATGTGGTTGCCAAAGAAATAGGATTACAGGCTCAAAGGGTTTAACTACGTTACATAACAATTAGGCGGGTAAAATATATATATTTGGCTCAACAAAGAAATGCCTATATCACTTCGAAGACTGAATAAAACTATTATTTCGCTTTGCAAACACATAGGGCAAGTTCTAGACATCAAATTCAATGCACATAATAATATACAAACCTCACACACACATGGCACATAACTCACTCAGGATTGGATTCATCAAGACACTCTAGTCAAAGAAGCTAAGCAAATTTAAGATTATACGATTTAAGGTACTTATACAAGAGTCAAAAATTGAGCCTAAGCGTCACAACCAAAGTACTCACTATTCTCAAGGCATAACCAAGTCAAGAGATATTGCTTAAGTTCAATTCATCTCACAATGTCTCCTACTCCTAAAAATATAAAACTAACTACACCCGGTTCAAACAAACCCTTGGAAAAGAACTGTGGCCCAAAGAAAAACCAAGGGAATTACTACACTATCTACAAAGAAAATCTTTTTGTCCTTTTTCTTTATACATAAATTCTTCAAGACAACTGTCCAGGAGATAGATTGTCGGAAAAAATCCAATTTTTCTACTTTTTTTTCAATTATCTATAGAATTCTAACATACTACTACGAACATTTTTCTAACATGCTGATACTAATTATCTATATAATTCTCCTACCCCCACACTCAAAAGAGTGCAGTGTCCCAACGCACAAATAAAGAAAAACAATAATGAGTGTGGACAAGAAACTCCTTGAAAGGCCAAAGGCCGAAGCAACAGCTTTCCCCAGGCTTCCCCCAGCTGCTCACGAGGTACTCACAAATAAAGCAACAGTTGCTCACGAGGTAATCAGACTTCCCCCAGGCATGGTCCTTTATGTGGGCACCCTACACTTAGTTCACACCGTCTAACTTGATTTTGCACTCTTCCAATGGATTTTCTTCCTATGCTTATAATCCTACAAAACAAAAACAAACAATACAACAATAATAAGAAGAAAAAAAAAGCAATAAAGATGGGTTGCCTCCCAACAAGCGTCTGGTTTAACATCACGGCACCAGTTGAACCACTTCTTGCCTCTACCTCAAACTTATGAATTGAGCCCCCAATAGGGCATCCAATTTGTGGCTATGCTCCTTCGATAGGGCTACAAAGAAAACTAGGCCAATCAATAAATTTTCCACTCTACACTTCTTGGCCTTTAGATGAAGAATGTCATTTTTACTTTTTGGAACAATAAATTCAAGAATATAGGCACCTCGTTCCTCGTCCATTGGCTCTTCTAAAGGCTCGGATGACTCGATTTCCATGTTATCATTCAAACACAATGTTAAAAATGTATGAAATGAGGACAAGTACGCCCTAACTCTACAATTGTATTACTCTTTACATCCTTATATTTACATGCACTAGACTCTTCAAATATAACATTATTCGCTTCCTCGCATGGCTCTAGTGTACTTTTCTCAACATGGGCATCATCAACAAACATATTCTCTAAATATTGACTCTCCACTTTTAGCTCCTCAATTTGGCGTATAATATTATTTTCAACTTCACACAACTCATTACTATTTTGTTGGACGTTAGACGCTTCAATCTTTATAATCAATTGAGCTCCCAAGTCGTAAATAGCAGTGCCAAATTTTTCGATCTCTTGTCCCAGTCCATCTCTTCCTTCTATTAAGTCTTTTATTCCATCTGTAATTTTTTCATGCTGAGCCTCATATATTTCCAATCTTTCAGCTTGTTCCACCAGCCAAGTTTGACTCATAATCTCCTCTTTTTCAAAATTTTCCTTTTGTTGGTATTCACTCTATTCATTCAATTCTTCCATGTTGGCCTTCATTCTTGTGATTGCTGCCCTCATTCTATTCATAATCGAGGAGTCCGATTTTGGGACCGTTACGACATCCCATGACTGACCTCGAGGAGTCCAAATCGGAATTCATTGTTCGATCCCGAGGTGTATCCCTTGAGGAAGCACATCGAAGGCTCATTGTGATCGACCCCGGTGCAGTATAAATCGGTGACCATCATGGAAAGGCAAGAAATTCCCAAGGGCACGTGGCTAGAGCTGACCAAGTCTGCAAGAGTGGTACAAGTCCGTACCAAGCCATTAAATAGCGGTACCAGCTGTATTTCTTTGTAATAATTACACATGTACTGTGTTGAGATTTCCCCTCATATATAAAGGGGATCCTTGTCATTTTTTGGGACAAATGAATATTGAATACAACAAGAGCATTCTCTGCCTTCTTAACATACTCAACATTTGTTCTACGGATTTATTGCCTTTCATTTATTGTGTTCATTTATTGATCATAAAGGGTTATCCTCGAGGCCCTCCATACTGTTATTTCTCCATCAACCGTCCTCTGTTAGGCATTATAGTTCGACCTCGAGGCCTTGCTTCGGCCAGCTCGAGACCCTGTTTTGTAACAGCTTGATTTGCATATCACTCTTTTTCTTTACTCTTACCTTATTCTCCTATCTCACACTTAGCATCTATTACCTAAATACTAGTATAAAAATAAATCACATATTTTCAGAACCACAAAGTCAAATATAATTGTCATTACCATTTTCAAGGTAAACAGTTTGGCGCCCACCCTGGGGCTAAAAATAATAGTGATTGCTTTAGTGCTGGTTTTCTAAAAACACAATTTATTCTTCACACTTTTTGTTGTCCAAAAAATCTTTGATTTCAGGTAAAAAAATGTCTAACTCAATGAATGCACACGAAAACAACGATCCTGAAGATCATGGAGAGAACGGTGTAGTTGTTTCAGGCGCTGATGTACCACTACAAAACTTTAGGATGGAACCAGCACCAATCCCCCTGGATGTGGGCTCACGCAACGTCCAACATGTCGGTATAAGTTCTCATATCGACGGAAGTACACACCGGGAAAACCAACACGAAGCACAGAAAACTCCAGCTCGGGATGAAAGAGGAGTTAGTCTTCAAGTCATTTTTGAAATGTTACAGGCGCAACAAGTGGATATTTCTCAAATACAAAGCCATTAGAAAACCCTAAGCACAGCACCACCAGAAACACCTCCGCAAGTCGAGCAGGCACCGGAAAGTTCGAGCAACGACAGATCAACAACTGACCCTGCTATCATGAAGAAGCTCGAAGACCTCATAGAGAGTATTGAATCAGACGAAAAGAAGATAGAAGCTAACGACAAAAAGGTGGAGACGTATAACTCGTGGGCCGATCAGATCCCGGGCACGCCCCCGATTCTAAAGGGTGTAGATGCAAAGAAGTTCGTGCAAAAGCCATTCCCATCAAGCGCGGCTCCGAAGCCCATCCTGAAGAATTTCAGAATGCCCTATCTCCCGAAATATAACGGGACCTCAGACCCTAATGAGACTATTATTGCCTATACTTGTGTTGTGAAAGGGAACTACTTAAAAGATGACGAGATTGAGTCCGTCCAGTTGAAAACAATTGGAGAAACGCTGTCAAAGGGGGCTATGATGTGGTATCATAACCTACCCCCAAAATCAATATATTCGTTTCCCATGTTGGCAGACTCTTTTATAAAAGCGCATGCCGGCGCCATAAAAGTCGACATCTTCAAAATCAAACAGAGAGAAAACGAGATGTTAAGGGAATTTGTATCTCGCTTTCAAATGGAGCGAATGAAATTACCATCAGTCTTTGATGACTGGGCACTGCAGGCCTTTACTCAGGGATTCAACAAACGAATTTCTATAGCATCGAAGCAGCTAAAGCAGAACTTGGTTGAATATACCACCGTATATAGAGCGGATGTGCACAACATGTATCAGTAAAAGATCAGGGTGAGGACGACCGATTGGGAGCCCCCTCAGTCTTAGTATACCGTAGCAGGATCTTAGTGAAGGAATCAAGGTTTCCAGAAAGAGAATCAAGGCCAATCAAGGAAAGGTAACGGTACATCGATGATCGTAGAAACACCCCGAGGCGCAATATACCTCGTAACGATTGAAAGATGGATCCAGTTCAGAATTCTCGGGGACTCGTGAACAATGCCAGGTTTGACAGGCACACAAGGCCGATGGAGGCATCCTGGTTATCTGAGTATAAGTTCATCATTGATTTTTCTGACATCATATCAGCCATAGGTAAAATCAAAGATACCAGATGGACAAAACCCATACCATCAGATCCTTCACAAAGGAACCCTAACTTGGTGTGTGAATATCACGACACTCACAATCATAGGATATGCAGACAGCTCCGAGAAAAGGTATCCCGACTGATCAGTAAAGGGCACCTTCGAGGGTTTCTCAGCGACTAAGCTAAATTCAATTTTGGGAAAGAAAGGCGAACAATAAAAACATAATAGAAAAACCACAACACGTCATCCACATGATCATTGGAGGGATCTACACCCACAGGGACCCGTCGTCAAGAAAACAAAAATATCCATCACCAGGGAAAAGCAAACTCGAAGTTACATACCAGAGGACGCTCTCATATTCAGCAAAGAAGACATCGAGACCCTGTCTCAGCCTCATAACGACGCATTGGTAATTTCTTTTCTTTTGAATAAATTTAAAATTAAGGGTGTGCTCGTGGATCCAGGTAGCTCGTCCAACATAATTAGGTCGAGGGTGGTGGAATAACTCAGGCTGCTTGACCAGATCGTGCCCGCCTCTCGAGTCCTCAATGGATTCAACATGGTGAGCGAGAGAATAAAAGGGGAGATCAACCTCCCGATCAACATGGCCGGTACAATCCAAAATACCAAGTTTCATGTCATTGAAGGTGAAATGAGGTACAATGCCTTACTCGAGAGGTCGTGGATACACTGTATGAAAGCAGTATCGTCAACCCTTCATATAATGATGAAATTTCCAATGGAGGACAGAATAAAAAATAGTATGCAGGGAGCAGTATGCAGCAAGAGAGATGTTCGTGGTGCACGATGAGGCACCAACATCGATGCCTTCTGTGCCGAAGGAGTCAAAAGACAAGCAAACAGCCATGTAATAGTCACAAACTACGTTCTCAGTTGCACCCGAATGGACTAATAAAGGATCGTGCCGCATCCTCGGGACGAGCAATTGAAACATATCAAGGCTCGAACGCTACCACAATTAAGGTACAACCCCCTCCTTTTCTAATTTACGTTTTCTACTAACTCGTATGCAGGTGTTCGATTGAGAGGAATTGAAGCACCCTATAGCTCGAAGACCTTAGGTTTTAAAGAATGCGTTGCTCTCTTTTTCCCTTAGATCGGTTATTATCCCAAATAGGTTTTACCGGTGAGGTTTTTAACGAGGAAACATCCATGCTACCTAAGGAGAACTCATCAAATATTCGAGGCTTCTCTTCAATCAACCTCAAATACAGGGGGGGCATTCCCCAGTGAGATTACCTCCTCTATGAAATTGAAATACGTCAAAAACAGGTCTCGATAGGAGAATGATGTATTGGACAAAACAGTCGAATGAACCATGTCCACGTAAAATAATCAAACCCTCGATGAAGAATACATGTATACTTGTACCAAGTAATCGAAGGAGTATATATTATCATCAAAACGTTATGCCGCAAAGAAGTTTGTTATTTTCACAAGAAATGTCTCCAGGGCCAAAAACTCCCTAACACTCGGGGACTGTCATCAATAGTCAGCTCACCGAGCCATCCAACCTCGAACCTGTAAACCCTCCATGAGGAAACCTTGAGCTTGTAAGCCTTCCATGAGGCAACCTCGAGCTCGGAATCCCTCCATGAGGCAACATTCAACCTGTAAGCCCTCCATGAGGCAATATCGAATCTGTAAGACCTCGAAGAGGCATGCTAAAAAACATAAGCCCTCCATGAGGCAGTATCGATTATGTAAGACCTCGAAGAGGTATGCTAAAAAACATAAGCCCTCCATGAGGCAATATCGAATCTATAAGACCTCGAAGAGTCATGCTCAAAAGCATAAGCCCTCCATGAGGCAACATTGAACCTATAAGCCCTCCATGAGGCAACCTCGAGCTTGTAAGCCCTCCACGAGGAAACATTGAACCTCTAAGACCTCAATGAGGCAACACCAAATATGTAAGACCTCAACAAGCCATGGCCAAATTTGTAAAACCTTAAAAAGGCATAATCCCGATATTAAAGTCAAGGCTATATATTCGAACTTGTAAGACCCCTAAAAAGGCATACCCTCAATATAGACGCTGACACTACCTCACATAGGGACTAAAGCGCTACGGCTAAACATAAAGAGCTTCAATCATTTCAGCTCCAAACCATGCGTAAGAGACTAAGGGCCAATCTAAAGAGCCTCAGGGCCGATCGGAAAAACCTAAGGGTCGAGGAGCCTGGGTCAAAATCTGACTTGCGGACTGAGCCCTAAAGGGTTAACTATTAGCTATTACCAATTTCGCATAAAGTAAAAAACCCCAAGGGTTTCATTTCAAAGTCCAACTCATCGGACTAACTATTGTCGAGCATCAATATTCAGAACAAAAACAAAGACACAAACAAGTGAAAATTTATATAAAGGGAAAACCGAAAGGTTTCTTTTGATATATGTAATGATACAAAGAAACTTTTACAATGCTCTCTGAGAGACCTATGAAAAGAACAAGAAAGGAAAAGCATAGTTTACTCACGGTAACTTAGTCTTTCTTCCCCTCGGGGACTACAGCTCCATCGGCCTCCTGGGGACCGGCTCCCTCATCGGCCTCTTCCTCATTGTCTTAGGCATCGGAAACAAGGAACTTGGCGTCAAACTCATCCGCCTTAGCCTGCTCTATTTTCTCCGAGAGGTCGAAGCCCCTAGCATGGATCTTCTTGAGGATTTTCCTCCGGAATTTGCATCGGGCATAATCATTGATCAGTCTCTCTCGATCGGAAGCCTCTCCCAACTTTATACGAGCCTGGGCGGCATCTTTCAGGTAGATGGACACCTTCTTATCGGGTTTTGCTCGAACCTCCTCGACTTCAGATCGAGCGTCCACAACCTCAGCCTTCATCTTCAAAGGGTCTTTCTCAAGCTTGGTAAACCTTCTCGTCTGAACCGAGTTGCTTCCTCAAGCATTACGAAGTTGTATCTCAAGGGCGGAGGCCTTAGTCAAAGCTTTCCTTTCAGCCGCAACATAAGAACTTATTCGTGCCTTCAACTCGTTGCGCTCAAAATTCACCTGGCCAATTTCTCCCCAAAGGCTTTCCAGCACCTCCATTTTTCTCTACAACTAAGATGGCGAAAAATTAGTTTATGAAAGTGGAAAAAGAAGCCAATATTCCCTCAATATGAAGGTTACCTGCTTCTCAAGATGGCTCTCGTAATTTTGAATTCGATTCATCTCCGATCGAAGAGGAATCAACTCTCTTGTCTTCTTATCACAAAGAAGCCTGAGAGATTTCTCCCCTTCCAAGGCTTTCTACAACTTAGCCTTACAGTGAAGCAGCTCAGACTTGATATTATTGAAGTCCTGTGGGAAGGAAGGTCCAGTTAGAAGGATAAAAATACAAGGTTGAGAAATCCAAAAGATTACCGAGGCTCACCATAGAGCAGAGCCGCTGAGCCTTCTCGAATGTCGAGCGCGCATCCACTGGTCTGGTCTCATCGTCCCCAGTTGAACTTCCATGAACATCCTTCGAAGTACCTTATAAGGGAGAAGAAGATGGTAGAAAAGGACCTTCGCTCATCCCCTCCCGTAGAAACTGTCCCCCGAGGCTGGAAACCTCGGGTTCAGCACGCTCAGCTGCCTCGGGAGACTTCATGGTTATAGCCTTCGATGTGGTGTCGTCCCTTTTGGTCGCATCGCCGCTTGTATGCCGGCCGATGGATGCGATACCTTCCTCGATGGTTTCATCTTCTTTGTGCCTCGGGGCAGGCCCTGCCTCACTTTGGACATCCTCTTCCACTGAGGATCCTTACCTCTTATTACCTTGACTTGGATCCGAAGCCAAAGGTCTTTCCTCCTTTCCAAGAGGACACGGTCTCACTTCAAAAAATTCACCAATACCTGGAGCAAAGAAATTAACAAACATAAGGAGGAGTATTCGTTAATAAGGGAACCGCACAACACATAACATGGTGTTTTGCTTTCCATCTTCCCTTTGACAGATATTGCCACGTTCATCATAGGTTGAACAAGCTGCCAGTTTTCGAGTCCAATCCGCTAGGTTAGGGACCTCATGTGGCAACCACAGGATCGCTGCAGAGAAAGAAAGAAAACATTGTTACGGAGTCCGACTCCACTGATAACAACAAATGGCAAAGTACATTGTATCGCTTATGTGTAAAATTCCATTTCTCGTGAAACGGCAGGAACTCCACAGGAATAATATCAGCAGTCCTTACTCAGAAAAACTGACTTATCCACCATCGGTCCCCATCCTCATCATCACTAGCGATAAGGGGCCTGATGGATATATATCGTAGAGTAACCAGACCTCGGTAATGTAATTGCTGATATAGTCTGATGAGGTGGCTGAGGGTGAACTTGAGCTCGGCCTTCTCTGCAAGGAATTATATCATCAACACTATCCGCGAGAATGATGGTTGGACCTGAGCCAAGGTAACTCTGTATCTTTGACAGAACTCGAGCACGACTCGATCGAGAAGGCCAACGTAAAGGGGTACGTATATACATTCAAAAACCCCTTTACATGGGCCATGATACCCTCTTCCCAAGAAAGTATCTGCAACATCACCTCTTCTCCCCATCCGCAGTCTCTCTTTATGGCCTCGATGTGTCACTATTTTATTGATAAAATGAACCTCGATGCGTTTTCTCAATGGTCCGGAACATCAAGAGGTCTCTCTAATGTAAAGCCCTTCCTTGAAACGAAACAGTTCGAGGTTAACTCGCCAAACGCCAGTGGTGTACCACCGGCTGGACGGGAAGTAGAGGTAGAGCTTCCCTTTTCCTGGTGAGCAAATTTGGGCATGAAAGCCATGAATCTTGTGAAGAAAGTAAAAGAAAATGAAAACTCGGGCGAAATCTTAAAACTGAGATAGCAGATGAAATGATGCAAGAAAAGGAACTCCAAAGAATTTTTGCAAACAGTAAAGCCCTCAATGAAGGTAAAGAAAATATATATAGAAAAATCGGAGACTATTCATTTACTCTGATAGCCAATCAGCTCTACAGAGCCATTATAACATCTTGGGAAATGTACCAGTGGGGCCACCTCGGTCAGTTCATAGTCGCATCATAAGAATGACACTATCATACAGCGTTCGAGGGATTAAAAGGTTAAATCAACCTCGAGAAAGTACGCAACAAAAATCTGAACAGCTCGATCTCGAGGGTCTCCGTTACTCCGAGACCGGGCTCGAAGGGGCTAAATTTAAATTCGAAGATTAACTTTTGCATAAACACTAAAATGCAAAGTTTTGAAACGAAGAAATCCTTTGAATTTCCAAAAATATATTTACAAGAGTGATTTAAAAAACTCCCCCGAGGAGCCCACATAAAAAAATGAAGAAGTAAAAAAGGGAAAAGTATTCTATCCTTCATCCTCACTACTTCCCGAGTCTCTTATCGAGCCCTCGTCCGAAGTAGTCAGAAATGCTGATTCATCTTCCAAGGCCTTGGCTTCTTCGATTTCAGAAGAGAGATAGAAACCCTTGGCGTGCACCTCCTCGAGGTCCTGCCTCCTAGCTTCCAATCGATCATGAGCAATAGCCCGAGCCAATTTGAGCTCAGCCTCTTCGGATATCTCTCTGGCCCGATTATTTGCGGCGGCAACATCATCTTTGTATGAGGAAATGAATGCATCAGCCTCATACTTGGCCATGGATGATATGGTAACTTCCTCGTGAGCACCTCGAAGAAGACCCTGAGTCAAGGCTATCTCCTCCCGAAGAACATCCCTCTCTGAAGCCACACTATCATTGTGCCGCTTCAGCTCTAGGATCTCGGCATCTTTGGTCGCAATCTCTCCCCGAAGCTGCCCTGCTAGGGCATCCTTTTTCTCAAACTGCAAATACCGAACTGAGGTAATAAGCACCAAGTTATTACAATAAAAGACAAGCTCGTGAAATACCATATTACCGGCTCGATGAAGTTAGCCCTCTCCTGGAGCGCCTTCCCCTGAGCCTGCCCTAAGGTCGACCAACTCTTCCTCTTTTCGGGCATACAAAGCCTTCAGCTCATTTGACTCCGATGTGAGATTCTCAAGCTCCTCCTGTCGAAAAGTCAGCTCATCTTGTAGCTTGGAGAAAGCCTGATCATACAGCATCATGACCTACAGCGCAAAGGAGAGAAGTTAGAAAAACAAGAATAAAAACTTGAAGAACAAATAATATATCGAGAAATTACCCATTTTGGAGTCTCTTAGCCTCCTCAAGAGCAACTAGGGCATCAAGATTAGTGTCTTCTTCGACACCAACAAAGTAGTCCTTGAATAAATCATCCTTTCCTGACAGGCCCTAACATCGGGAGCTTCCCTATTCTGGGCATCCCGTATTTGCCCGGCGAAATGACAGGCCTGATTGCAAATTGCCCAAGGCATCTACTTCTATCGAGGATTCCTCTCGCCCTCGAAGAATCCTGGAAATCGGCTCCTCTAACCAGGTATTCATCGACACAGGTCGCTTCCTTTCCAATGGTTGGTTCTGGGACTGCACCCAAACTCTCCTCGAGGGTCTCTTCAGTGCTTCGTCTTACCCTTTGTACCAAAGGAAAACTGTCATCATCTTCATCTTCAGTACGGAGAATTTCTGCAGCTACCGAGGTCAAAACCATGGAATCGGTCGTAGGCTTTCGAGCGTTAGGTTTCTTTGGTTTCGGTGACTCCGTCGGTGTCTCCTGCTTTCTTGTTTTGCCCTTGGTAGGTTTTTGGGCCTCTTCTTCGCCTGGAGGAGGCGGTCTCATTATAACAGCTTCTCTGAGGCCTGCACAAACATAAAATATGAAACTTGTCGCCATGAAATATACTCATAAGAAATCTGGAAGTGACAGTGATGAGGGAATACTTGGCCTGTCATCGCGTCTTGGCCAAATTAGGCCAAACGCGTTCATTAGACAGAGAGGCGGAATCCAAGAGCTTAACCCATCCTGGGAGGTGCTTGACTGCACCAGGGAACCACACGGTGGCTATGTAATCAGAAGAGAATCAAGTAAAAAGCAAATGGGTCAGTTTAGAAGAAGAAAAAGAGGCGATTCAGATGATAAAACATGCTCGATATAGGGACACCTACGTCTCACGTTCCATTCCTCGGGAATGGCATCTTCATGGCAGGGATGATGTCCGAGGTTTTGACTCAAACAAACCGGCTCATCCCTCCCCGGTCTTTGTCCTCGCCGATGCAGGAAAAAATGCTTTGGCAGATCGACGATGTAGCTTGACTAAGCCCCCTCGATTGAGACGCGGGCTATATAATCTGATCAGATGATCAAGGGTGAAAGACATCCCCACGACCATGTTTGAGAAATATCTAATCATATAGACAATTCTCCAGAAAGAAGGATAAATTTGACCGAGTGTCACTCGATACTCACGGCAAAAATCGAGGATCACCGGGTCTATCAGTGGAGAAGAAGAATTTATGGGGCCTAAAGTGAAAGGATATGTATATACACTGAGGAAGCCAGCTTTATGTGTAACTATGCTTTCCTCATATGAGGGAATCTCTACTCGTACTGCTTCCCCCCAACGGAAATCTATCTTCACCTTCTTCACATCGGTCACCACACTTATGTACCGAGAGATGGACTCGCATCGGCCTGGTGTCGAGGGTGGTCTATCAATTTTGAAATCGGAGGATGTCTCGCAGGGCCGAGAATGCACTCCTCAATACGAGGAGGCTCTTTTGATTTTCCCTTAGTCGTACATGATGAAGAATTGGTTCCCTCCTTTTTAGGGACCGTTTTAGAAGTTGTGGCCATGGATATAACAAATTTCTGTAGCAAAAAGATGAAGAAGTGAACGCAGAAGAAGGATGAAAGCAAGAAACTATTAGAAAATATTTGAAGGCTTGAAGGTATTGTAAAAGTTTGAAAGATGGAAAATGGAAGTATCTATACGAATCGTTTGAGCATGTTGAAGAAGCGGAAAGGTCGACCAATAATGGTTCGTGGGCTTTTTGAGAACCGTGCTGACAGCGACTACTATGCAGCCTTTCTGTCATAACATTTAATGATCTCACGTGGCTGAATGAAGATATCGAAGAGGAAAGAAATCAAGACCATTTCTTATCATTTCATTCTAAGAAATACGGGGACTATCTATGTACACCCAAAATCTGGGAGTCCGATTTGGGACCGTTATGAAAACCCATGACTGACCTCGAGGAGTCCGAAGGGGAATTCATTGTTCGATCCCGAGGTGTATCCCTGATGCAGTATAAATCAGTTACCATCGTGGAAAGGCGGGAAATTTCCAAGGGCACGTGGCTAGAGCTAACCAAGTCTGCAAGAGTGGTACAAGTCCGTACCAAGCCATTAAATAGATGTACCAGCTTTATTTCTTTGTAATAATTACACATGTACTGTGTTGGGATTCCCCCTCCTATAGAAAGGGGATCCTTGTCATTTTTTGGGACACATGAATATTGAATAAAACAAGAGAATTCGTTGTCTTCTTAACATACTCAACATTTGTTCTATGGATTTATTGCCTTTGATTTATTATGTTCATTAATTTTTCTTCATTTATTGCTCAGTATTGATCATAAAGGGTTATCCTCGAGGCCCTACATAGTGTTATTTCTCCATCGACCGTCCTCTGTTAAGCATTATAGTTCGACCTTGAGGCCCTACTTCGGCCAGCTCGAGACCCTGTTTTGTAACAGCTTGGTTTGTATGTCACTACTTTTCTTTACTCTTACCTTATTCTCCTATCTCACACTTAGCATCTATTGCCTAACAACTAGTATAAAAATAAATCACATATTTTTAGAACCACAAAATCAAATATAATTGTCATTATCATTTTCAACGTAAACACATATCTTTTTTGAGTTCATCATGTTGCTCTGATGCTCGACTTAGACTATCCTAATATATGCATCACTCTCCATAACCTGCACTTTATTTCCCTTATCAAACTCACAAACATTGTTAGAAAGATCATAACAAGTGCTCAGAGAAGGATGAAAAGAATTTGGACAACCATCCCAATGGCCATCTTGACCACCACATATATTATTCCACTCAAAGGATTGAGATTGTGCGCACAACTTGCTCCGGGAATACTCTGACAATTTTTCCACCAGTTGGGTCCTCCATAATATGGAAAAGGATCATCAAAATAAGAATAACCACCATTCGATCAATTTACATTCCAAGATGGTATGTGAAAGTAAGTAAAAGAAAAAAATACTAACTAAATAAGAAAATTAAGAACTTGAACAAAAATCAATTAAAAGCTTAACTTATATAAATAATCAATAACTAAGTCCCCGGTAACGACACCAAAAACTTGTTGGTTCCCCAAGTACACGCAAGTATACGTGGCCGTCAAGTAATAAAGTGACTCGAAAGTCGAAAGTCGAATGTTGAACCCACAGAGACTTAGATTAACCATTAACTAAGCAAACTGAAATCAATTTACTGTCCAAGATGATCAAAAGCTTAACTTTTCTATTACAACTACTATTGCGAAATTTAAACATGTATCCAAGGGAGATATAGATTATAGTGTTGTGTTCGGTTTATCAATCCTAGTGAGTTCGTAATTACACCTATTAATCCAAATAATCTATGATTGCTAGTTGATCCGATCGTTTATATAAATAGCATGTTCCCACAACACTATCTGTCAATGAATAATATATCAACCCTATATTCCTATGGTCTTGAATCTATCATGAACGAATATAATATGGTATTCAACTAAGCAAGATTGTTAGGTATATTCATATCCTAACCACGAAATCTTTTTCCAAGCCACGGGTTCAGAAACAAGCTCTCTCCAATTCTACTCTAATCTAGACACGGCTTTCCCAAGCATAACATAGATAGTAAATAGAACTCAACTGCTGGCCAAACAATTAAGCACTTATACATAAAATTAGAGAAACAACCAAATATGCTAACTCGAATTAACAGAGATGTAATTAATAAACTTCAATATTCATGTCAACCACAACCCTAGAACTAGAGTGCTTAGACACTCATGCTCGTAGTAAAACTTTTCCAAGTATTTTGCATAAAAAAAATACAAGGAAAAGATGAAGGAATGAAGAACTTGATGATTTTCTCCAACAAGAATGTTCCCAACGTCTTCTCCCCTTCAAAAGTCACGTTCGTCCTTCACAAGTCACGTCCCAACCCCCCCCCCCCCCCCACACACACACAAAAGTGAGTTTAAAGACTATTTATATGGGATAAGGTTAGCATAGGGTTAAATAATACAAGGCCACTTCGAAACAACCTTTTTAGGTTAGCTCGTTCACACTTTCGTGCGCACGCGAGAGTGAACCCGCTGAGTTCTTCTCTTTTTTTTTCTTCTAGGTATCTCGTGCACCTCCATGCCTTTTTGCTATACTTTGCTGTTTTTTTTTCAAGCTCTTCCTCAATAGCTCGTTCACTCTCTCATGCGCACGTGAGAGTGAACGAGCAAAGTATTTCTTTTGTCTTTTAGTCATGAATTAACTTATTTTGCTCACGTTTCGTCCAACTTTCTCCTACACATAAGAATGTACGTAATGAGCATAACTCAGTACAACAACGTATGAAATCTACCGTAACCACACAAGTTATGAGATGAAAGTACACCGAAAAATATGCATTTTTTGGTCATTTATCAATAGTGCAAGTAATAAAAGAAGTATCTCAGATATAAAATTCTCAGCTCGTTCACAGTTCCGAAAAAATAGGCATACTTTTCACGTATCTCAGTGAAAACCCAAATCTTTTACCGAAAGTGCCAAAAATATGAGTAAGTTTGAAAACTTTGATTTTCCCAAAAATCCTTTCAACAATAATGACGATGTTTCATTTTCAGATAGCATGAGGAATGTACATCGCTATGCCTATATGTCAAGATACAAGCAAAATCATAAATGTCACCAAAACCGGGTAGCACAAGGAAATGCATCTCCATGCATGTAACTCAAATATGCAAGTCAAATGCAGTCATCTCGGTGATGAATTCATGTACTCACTCACACTCTCAGCGTACTCAATCTCACTGCCTCATTCTTTCCACTCATTACTCTCAATCACTCGACACACTCAGCCACTCGGTACTGATCAGAGAAGATCTAGCCCAAACATAATAACTATTAGCAACTGCGCTCACTAGGGGTGTACAGAATCCAAAGGGGCTCCTACAGCCTAAGCGCTATAATCCGCACGGACAACTCGCGTGCTATAATATCAATATCCGAATCGGCACGAACAACTCACATGATTCACAGACAACTGTGCTGTAGTATCAATATCTGGATTCGCATGGATAACTCACATTATGCACGGACAACTCACGTGCTATAGTGACAATATCCTCACAAACAGGCCCTCGGCCTCACTCAGTCATCAATGACTCCAGTCTCTCTCTCACGGGCTAACAATGCCATGAAACTAGCCTGAAAATGGTGATATGATGTATCAATAAATAACAACAGAGACATAGATATTATATGCCTGCATGAATATGACTTATTACAAAAATTTTTAATGAAATCAATAAGTGAATAGCAAGAAATGACCACTATGGGTGCAAACAGTACCGGCATATAGCCTATACATAATCTCTAGCATGATTGGCAGCTCAATTACCTTAGTACGTAGAGATTTCACGGTTACAGATAAGATCAGGTAACTACACAATACCACCAAAATAATGGAGATACAACTTACACGGTGCACACCCACACACCCGTCACCTAGCATGTACATCACCTCAACACTAATCACATAACACGTAATATGGGGTTTCATACCCTTAGCACTAAGTTTAGAAGTATAACTTACCTCGAACGAACCAATTCTAATACTGAGCAAGCCAAGCGATACTATTAAAATGCCACCCCGCACACTCCAACCTCCGAACAGCTCGAAACTAATCAAAAACATTTCAAATACATCAAACAATGCTGAAGGAACTAATCCCAATCAAAAAAGGTCAAATCTTTAATCAAAATCCCAAAATAGACCAAAATGTCCACCTTGCGCCCGCACCTTAGAACCCGACAAAACATACAAAATCCAACAACCCATTCGATTACGAGTTCAACCATACTAGTTTCACTCAAACCTGGCTCCGAATGGACATTCAAATCTCAAAAGTTTGTTTTATGAAACTATAGACAATTCCGTCGATTTCTCTTTAAAAATAAATAATCCAATGCTGAAAACATAGATTAATTCATGAAATATGATCACAAGTTAGTCATGAATACTTACTCAAAGTCGTGTGGAAAAACTTCTCTCTGAAGTCGCCCAAACCGAGCTCGAAAATCTAAAAAATGAGAATAACCTCAAAACCCACGATTTTAGCTTCTTTCCAGGCCTCTTAGCATTTGCGTAAAAACTTCCGCTCATGCGGCTTCACATTTGCGAGTCAATTCATGTATGTGCGGATCCACACTCAACAACCAAGCCTCTCACCTGCGGAACTTCTTCCGCTTCTGCGCAATCGCAAGTGCGAACCATGAGTTCGCAGCTGCGCTCCTTTCGCTTATGCAATCAGCATCCTCACACATGCAGCCATCGCACCGCGCCCAGTGGTCCGCAGGTGCGACAACACAAGAACAGACCTGCCCACCCTTCACAAAAATAATCTGAAATAGTCTAAACCCCTTCTAAAACATACCCGAGCACCTGGGGACCCCGACCAAGTATACCAACAAGTCTCATAACATAACACGGACCTACTCGAGCCTCAAAGTCAACTTCCTGTCAAGCTTATGAACTTTCCAAACCTTCAAATTTCCAATTTCTGCCACTTTCTGTCGAACCCTTTAAGAAACATCCAAATGCAAATCCGGGCATACGCCCGAGTCCAAAATCACCATTCGGACCTATCGGAACCATCAAAACTTTGTTCCGTGTTCAAATTAGCAAAAAGTCAAACATGGTCAATTCTTCCAACTAAAAGCTTCAACAATGAAATTCATTTTTCCAAATCGATTCCGAATAACCTAAAAACCAAAACTGACGATTCACATAAGTCATAATACATCATACGGATCTACTCATGCCCGCAAGCTACTGAGCAAAGTGAAAATGCTCAAACCGACCGGCCGGATCGTCACATCCTCCCTCATTTAAACATTCATTCGTCCTCGAACATGCCCAGAGTTGTTCCAAAGCCACCAAACCTCTGTCTAACCTTAACATGCACACACTCGGGGGTGATCCCCCGTCACCCTATCACATATAGGCCCGAGACACAACATACTGAAGATCATTAATTCAATCTTAGCTCATAGACCTTAGAATCCAATTTCAAATGTCCGGAATTTTTTATAAGACACAAATATTGCATTTATACATTGTATAAGTATGAACAAGCTACATCGAGTCATGACTGTAACCCAAGACACAATCAAATGATATATCACATAACTCACATACTCGTATCAAGAACTTCTATTCACCGTAGCTGCTCAAAACAACCCAATACCGGTAATAAACCTTATATCAAGCAAAACCTTGTTCTAAATCCTTCGTACACTGCCAATGATGAAAGAAACACGCAGAAGCTCATAACCATTTATCAGATTAACAAGTCATGGTACTCCATCTCCTTCCACAAGATTATAGTCAATTTCTAAGCTGACTTCCGATATTATCATTCCAAATATGCTGTAATCAAATTCGATAGTAACCATTCGAGTTCCAATGACCTCATCTCATCCAACACGACCACTCTAGTGACATGCCATATCAATACAATCTAAAGCCAAAACTCGTGCAATCCGTGCAATAATAAGAAACATTCCAAATGTACTCAATCATGAAAAGAATTGACTCAAACAATAAAATAATCTCGCAAGTTCAACAGGTACCACCATAATCACAATGCTACGAACCCATCATACATAGTAGAAACAAGACACACGAACCTGTCACAATGAATCATATCTCAATATAACTTCGTTGCAATATACGACCCCGTCCAAACACTTGTTCATATGAAATACTTCAAGTCGTCCTGATTCACGCGCAACTCGACATCAAGTACCTAAGATGCATGACCACAACTACGGAGAATAAAATGACACAATGCCACACAAACCCAAAATGACATAACCAACACGCTATCAATAGAACCGACTATGTGTTTATATAACCAACAACTCACAACCACTCGTAACATAGAAGAGTAACTCACAGAACATATCAGAACACGAATAAGCTCAACACTAACCGAATGGAACATCCCTCAACAATAGCATTACGGAGTCGACCAATCTGACCCACTGTAGAATACAAATCCTAATTAGGCCTACCAATGGGCCCCAAATCGACCCTGGTCACTCACAAATATATAAATAACCCTCCGAAAGTCCACAATGACTAAATCATAACACATACTATCATCTGTCTAGCTTCATCCACAACTATGAAACAATCCGCTCTTGAGAACTCCCAGTCTCCAAATCCATAAAGCACACAAATCACCATATTTGCTCCCAACTCCACCTCCCGAATGTCTAACACATCTCTCATACACGATCATCCCACGAGGATCACTTTTATAATTCTTGCGTGCCACACAGCAAATCTGAATATCAGCAGTCGATCAACGAAGAGAATACCGCGATACCAATGAAGCATATGTAAATCAAAACACAATGCGCCTTCTAGAATGTAGACTCTCCTCAAGTAATACTAAATGGTAATATCACTCACCTAGTCATCTGAAATCGTCCGTGTTGCTTAAGAATTCATGATCTTCCCTTCAAAACTGAATTGTGACCTTGCACATGCAAATCTCAGTCCTACACAACACACAGCATCTATCATGGCATCATATGAAGATTACAAGAATATCATAATCAACTCTGAGTCACAAGAAGAATACATAATCGATCAGTCATAAACGCTCTATTTGATTTCATCCAGTAGAAAATCTTAAAACGCAACATGTTCCTCAAATTGATAGGAAGAATCCATCTCAAACTGTGGTAGAAACCATCGAGAACTCTTCGAAGCCTATTTGCACATAACCTAGCTGACAGAACTGAATCTCTCTAGCTCAACCAAGCCATGCAGGTCGCCAAACCAAGAGCATTTCCACAAAATAGCTATAGAAACTCACCACATCATAGGTACCTACAAATAAACCAATTATGCCCATTATTGTGATGTTTCGACCTACTACCAAACTTTCCTATTTCTCCGAGTTCCTTCCAAATTGCCTTCAAATTGATATTTCTCCTAGCTAGAACACCACGATACTTAACCAAAACTCACCCCACGAACTCTATCATAGAACCACATTGCCCTGAGCCCATAAACATTGAATTCTTTCTTAAGCACCACAACCACGATACCCACTCTGAAGAGACCTTCTGCAAACCCAAAACTGCTTCCTTCCACTCCTCAATACTAAAATGTATAGTCCACAATGTTATAGAAATGCCACAAGTCTCGACACCATCCAATGTAAATCTCAGTTTCTAGCCATATACAAATCCTAAAAATTCCTAATTGCTACATATGAATCTTGAACCCATTAGAACCATTATCGAGAGTCATCCACTCTACTGAGATCTGAATTGCACCGCCCAAACGGGCCGAACAACCTATGCCCCATTAGCACGACAACACCCAAAGAAGTAATCCCATCGTAACGAAAACCAAGAAAATTCTTGCTCCATGCACACTACATCCTTCACGAAGAACCTCTCAATCATCACATGATTCCCATATATCCATATAGTGTAATACAACCCGTATCCAGAAATTTCCTTACTCAAGTCATCCTCAATCTCAACCTCTGCAAGTCATAACTGATTCAGAGGTATATCTCAAATAGAAACCAATAAAACACATAACCATGCAATCAAATCGTCAATATAAAACTCCCCTACTTGGCCCAAAGCCATAGATCAAAACACACAATGACTCACAATGCCCATACTCTATTACAGCCACAATAACGTAGTGAGATTCAACTAAATCCTTCATGAACTCCTGTAACACAAACCATCTAATACCTCAAATGATCTGCGATCTCGCATTCATCCTCATGACGGTCAGGTCAACTATTACAACTAATTCAAACTCAAATCGCATAACTACAACCCACTGGTAAATAAGAAATCTTCCACACAACATCATAAAAATCACACATCCGTAGATCACCTCGTAGGTTATAACCCACATGCTTAGCCTCAACTGACATCTCTTTATACACTTTCACAGCCACAACTACTACACAATCAATTAATCTTCATGAGCCTGAACTCATCATCAAGGTGTGAGAACCTAATTCGTTCCGCAATTAAACAACATGAAAGATCCTTCAATTCACCCTTAACTTGAGACTATACGTCACATCAAGACATAAATCAAGAACCCAATAGTCGTTTTCACACCCTAAGCAAACTCTTCTCGTCACATTCAATCCATCTGAACACATCCTGCAGTAACATCATACTCATCATATAGCCATCCAACCACTCATTGAGCCATAAATTCCATTAATAGGGACACTACAGGACTTATGAGTCCAAAAGCACGTGCTCACACAACTTAAATCCCCATGCTCAAGTTATGGCCAAAACCCTGTCTCAAGTCCTCCAGACTTGCCCATTATCAACACACAGAAATCACATCTCGCACATCATCCATGGAATGACAAGTCGTCGATGCACAGCTGATACTGAGCACTCACATGCGCATACGAATGTGTGGAAAGAAATCAAAGACTTATGCCTCAAGTTGATTCAATACCACACGATAAGGAAAAAAGGATGGGAAGTTTGTTCTAAATTCCATATAGCCTCTTGAAGATAGGTATAAACGTCATCATACCGATCCGCAAGATTCTACTAGACACTTGCTCATGACTTGTAGAACCTATAAACCTAGAGCTCTAATACCACCTTGTCACGACCCATAATCCACTTGTCATGATGGCACCTAACCTAACCCGCTAGGTAAGCCAACTATTAACTATCCAATTCCAATAATGTCTAATAAGACAATTAAGTCAAAGAAATTATCTGAATCTTATACATTTTCCAAGGATTAGTAGTACAAATCATGAGCTTCTAAGATTAGAATATACAAAGCTGGTATGAAATAAGTACAAAGCTGCACAGACAACTCATGTGCTATAGTATCAATATCTGGATCCGCACAGACAACTCACGTGCTATAGTGACAATATCCTCGCAAACAGGCCCCCGAACCCACTCACTGATCGATCTCTTTAGTCTCTCTCTCACCGGCTCACAATGCCATGAAACTATTCCAAAATCAATTTAATGATGTATTAATAAATAGCAACAGAGACTGAGATATGATATGTAATGAATGAATATTATTGAGTACGAAATTTTAAATGAAATCAATAAGTCAATTACAAGAAACGACCACTATAGGTCCCAACAGTACCAGCATATAGCCTAAACATGATCTCTAGCATGATTGACAGCTCAATTACCTTAGTATGTAGAGACTTCATGGTTACAGCTAAGATCAAGTAACTACACAGTACCACGAAAATAACGGAGTCACAACTTAAACGGTGCAAGCCCACACGTTCGTCACCTAGCATGTACATCACCTCAACACTAATCACATAACACATAATACGGGGTTTCATACCCTTAGCACTAAGTTTAGAAGTTTTACTTACCTCGAACGAGTCAATTCCAATACTGAGCAAGCCAAGTAATACTATTAAAACGCCATCCCGCGCGTTCCGGCCTCCGAACAGCTCAAAACTAATCAAAAACAACTCAAATACATGAAACAATGCTGAAGGAACTAATCCCAATCGAAAAAGGTCGAATCTTTAATCAAAATCCCAAAATCGACAAAAAAGTCCAATCTTCGCCCGCACCTCGGAACCTGAAAAAACGTACAAAATCCGAAAACTCATTCGATTACGAGTCTAACCATACTTATTTCGCTCAAATTCATCTCCGAACCGACATTCAAATTTCAAAAATTAATTTTATGAAACTATAGACAATTCCTTTGATTTCTCTTTAAAAATCAATAATTCAATGCCGAAAACAAAGATTACTTCATGAAATATAATCACATATGAGTCAAGAATACTTACCCCGAGTCGTGTGAAAAAATTCCTCAATGAAGTCGCCCAAACCGATCTCGAAAATCTGAAAATGAGAATAACCTCAAAACCCAAGATTTTAACTTCTGACCAGGCCTCTCCGCTTCTGCGGCCTTGCATTTGCGAGCCAATTCCCGTATCTGCGGATCCACACTCAACAACCAGATCTTGCACCTGCGGAACTTCTTCCGCTTCTGCGCAATCGCAAGTGCGAACCAAGGGTCCGTATTTGTGCTCCTTTCGGTTCTGCGATCAGCATCCCCGCACCTGCGGTCATCGCGCCTGTGCCTAGTGGTCCGCATGTGAGACTACACCAGAACAGACCTGCCCAGCCTTAACAAAAATGATCTGAACCTCATCCAGAACATACCCGAGCCCCTCGGCACCCCGACCAAGTATACCAACAAGTCCCATAACATAACACGGATCTATTCGAGGCCTCAAAACATACATAACAACGTCGAAGCGACGAATCACACTTCAAATCAAAATCTATGAATTTTGAACTTTCAAAATATCAAAACTCGCGCCAAAAACATATCAAATCAACTTGGAATGAGTCCAAATATTGCACACAAGTCCCGAATAACATAACGAAGCTATCTCAATTTCAGGAACCACAATCCGAATCTAATATCCTCATAGTAAACTTTCGGTCAAGCTTATGAACTTTCTAAACCTTCAAATTTCCAATTTCCGCCAATTTGTGCCAAAACCTTCTAGAAACATCCAAATGCAATCCGGGAATACGCCCGAGTCTAAAATCACCATCCGGACCTATCGAAACTATTAGATCTCCATATCGGGGTCAAATTCAAAAAAAGTCAAACTTGGTCAACGCTTCCAACTTAAAGCTTCAATAATAAAATTCCTTCTTCCAAATCGATTCCGAATAACCTGAAAACCAAAACCGACGATTCACATAAATCATAATAAATCATACGGAGCTACTCATGTCCGCAAGCTACCGAGCGAAATACAAATTCTCAAATGACAGGTCGGGCCGTCATATTTGAGAAGGAGAAGGTTTTGTCGTTGAGGCTTTTTAAATGTTTTGTCTGTTTTCTTCAAATTACTTTTACCGCCGGTAATTCTCCATATCAGGTACCCAGTTTAGATAATAGTTTTCTTTATTTTTTAGGTTGTTCAGATGTTGTTGTTTTTTAAAAGAATTTGTGCATGTGATATTCATGTTTCTGAAGGTACCTAGTTTAGTTACTCCTGATAATTTTCTTTCTTTTTCGTAGTTGTTTAGATTTTATTAAATAGAGCACAAGAAACATAGATTTTTACAAGCAACTTTAACTAGCTAGGTTCTAAAACATAGTTGACTAATCGATGGATGAGAGAAAGTTTTTTGATATCTAATTTATTTTGTTTTTGCCGTATTTCAAATATGAGATTGCTGTGTTGTGAAAGTGCTCACTAGGTTTGTTTTTTCCTAGTTATTTATGCTTTTTAACTTTACTTGCAGATTATGTTTCTACTTAAACTTACTGTACAGAAAGAATGATGCTATTTGGAAAGGATTAGATTAATATGATCTCAGTTAGTAGTCCAATATATAATAGTCCTAAATTCAATTCAATCAAATATAAGTTTGATACTAGTTTTTTTTGAAGTTTTATTTACTCAAGATGTTAATTCTTGTGTTCTTTAATTTGATTTTGCTTAATCATAGCATGAAATTTTAGCTCCATTAAATCATAACTATTGGAGGCTTGTGCCTGAACTGTTCAAGAACATGATATGGGCTCATATTAAGGTGCTTAAAAAAAGAAAAAAATTACATATTAAGATACTTATTGCTTTTATTCTTTTACACACATATATATATATGAGACATATTTTAATGATATATGTATATGTGTGTGTGTTATATGTTTATTTTTACACGAAAATACTGATGCAATTGAGGATATGAGACATATTTTAATGATATCAGTTTGGAGTAAATGGAAAGAATGGAAGCATGGGGCAAAAAGAATAGGTTATAAGCCATACGACAACGATAATAAGCGCTTAGTGGAACGTCCAGACAGGGTAGAGAGGCATCAATGGCATGCATTGGTTCATTATTTGTGATGGACCAAAAGGTCATTCTGTATATTCTAGCTAATTCTGTGTTCCGAGGTCGTGAAAACCTCCTTGTATCTCACCTCGATTTACATGCGCATTCCGGGCATGTAGCCGGGAAGTCTTTATGTGAAAAACTGATAAAAATGAAATTTTGTATTAAAAAACTTAATAAAGTTTACTTCGGTCAACGTTTTTGGTAAACGGATCCGGACCCGTGATTTGACGGTCCGGAGGATCCATAGGAAAACATGGGACTTGGGCTGTGCCCGGAATCGAATTCCGAGTTCCGAAGTCCGAGAAATGAATTTTTAAAGAAAATTATTTTCTGAAAAATGTAAAGGCTTTTGAAAATGAAATTTGATGTGAAACCTGTGTTATCGGGCCCGTATTATAGTTCCGGAGCCCGGAATAGGTTCAATATTGTTATGATGTGTTATCTGTGAAATTTGGTAAGAAACGGACTTGGTTTGACGTGTTTCGGATCAAAAATGGGAAATTTTAAAGTTTATGAAGTTTTGAAATATTTCATTGATTTTGAGGTTTAATTCGATGTTTTTTTTATGTTAGTTTGGTGATTTGATTATACGAATAAGTCTGTAGGAAGTATTTGAGGTTGTGTGCATATTTGGTTTCGAGCCCCGAGGGCTCGAGTGAGTTTTAAGTAGGTGTCGGAGTGCAAAATAATTTCTCTAATGTCTGGTGTGTTACACTATGCGATCGCATAGGTATAGTTGCGATTGCATAGTAGTGTGAGGGGGGGGAGGGGGGAGGTGAGACTGTTGCCCTATGCCATCGCATAGTCCTAATTGCGATCGCATAAGGGGGTTAGGCAAGATGGGNGGGGGGGGTAGTACCTTGTGCGGTCGCACCTCATGATACGCTATCGCAGTGCTTGGGATCCAGTCCTCTATGCGATCGCAAACACCCCTCCGCGATCGCATGGTACCTTTTTGGCCAGACGCATTTTTCTTCTATGTGATCACATCCTTGTGTCTGCGATCGCAATGCTTTAAATCACTGGACAGAATATAAACTTTCAAAAATCGGGATTTCACCATTTTTGACATTTTTGACTTCTAGAACTCGATTTTGAGCGATTATTTGAGGATTTTTCACACAAATCGAATGGGTAAGTGTTCTTCCACTTAATTATATTTCATGAATTAATTCTTGTTTTCATCCTTTAATTTGTGCTTTGGGTTGAGGGAATTGTAGGTTTTGAAAGAAAAATTCTAAAATGAAAATCATGTTTTGAAGGACCAGATGGTATCGGAATTTGATAAATTTAGTATGGCTGAACTCGTATCGGAATGGGTAATCGGATTTTGTAAATTTGTCGGGCTCCGAGGTGCGGACCCGGGGGTCGACTTTTGGGTCGATTTTATAAATTTGCAAAGATTGAAACTTTATTATTCGGAATCGTTCCTTATACGTTTTATACGTAGTTTGAACTTGTTTTAGTTGATTTTGAGCCGTCCGAAGGCCTTCAGTACCGGGTTGTCGTCTTTGAGGTAAGTATCTTGTCTAACCTTGTGTGGGAAAAACTACCCCTTAGGATTGAGTCTCCCTTGTTGATTGTAGTCCGAGTATGTGAGGTGACGAGTGTGTACTCGGACTTATTTACAATTAGAATGGCCTTTTAGGATTCGTAGGTTCTTATATTACCTGTGTATGATTTGTAATTGTTACATTTGAATCCTAGGTTATTAATTTCATCCCTTCATGTTTAAATTAGAATTACTTATTTTTGGGTTCCTTCGTTGGCTATTTGACTTTACTGGACTTAACTGAATATTATAATTCTCTTATTATCATGATATATATTTGTTCCTAGCTTGCCTAATTGACTATAATTAGTGTCATCTAGCCTTATAGTTGACTAGTCGTAGTTGGAACATCTATTCGTTTGAGTCAAGCATGCCCGTGAGTCTTATATTGTGATTTATATGATTATTCCCTTAAGTTTTACTTAGGTCTAGTTGTTAGATATATATGTTATTGGCATTTCCTTGATGTTGCCTATTACTGGGCCATTGTTGAAGTTGAGTTTATTCCGTAAAGTTAACTATTTAGGTGAGATTGTTTATAGTTGTTCCCTTGCCGGGATTGTGTGGTTCTCTTATTATTCCGTTGTTGATGATGTTGTTTGCCTTGTTGACTCCCTTACAGGGATGTTCTGGTTTCTATTGCCGTTTATGTTGTTGATGATATGGTTTTCATTGTTGACTCCCTTACCGGGATGGTATGATTTCTATTGTTGTTTATACTGTTGATGATATTGTTTGCGTCGTTGACTCCCTTGCCGGGATGTTGTGATTTATGGTTCTTATTGTTGATTTCCCTTGTTAAATTATTGTTTATATTATTTAGCACGAGGGGACATTCCGTGCCATGTTTATGTTATTTAGCACGATGGGACATTCTGTGTTGTGTTTATGTTATGCAGCACGAGGGGACATTCTGTTCCGTGTTTATGTTATTTTAGCACGAGAGGATATTCAGTGCCATGTGTATGTTATTTTAGCACAGGGGGACATTCCGTGCGGTGTGTATGTTATTTAGCACGAGGGGACATTTCGTGCAATGTTTATGTTATGCTAGCACGAGGGGACATTCCGTGCCATGTTTATGTTATGTTAGCACGAGGGGACATGTCGTGCCATGTTTATGTTATTAGCACGAGGGGACATTCCGTGCCATGTTTATGTTATGTTAGCATGAGGGGACATGTCGTGCCATGTTTATGTTATTTAGCACGAGAGGGGACATTTCGTGCCATGTTATGTTATTTAGCACGAGGGGACATTCCGTGCCGTGTTTATATTATTTAGCACGAGGGGACATTCTGTGTCGTGTTTGCGTTATCTAGCACGAGGAGAGATTCTGTGCCGTATTTATGCATTATTATTTCCGTTGTTCCTGTTTGCTATTTACTGCATTTATTGGAAAGATTTGATATTCCTCATGTACTGCATGAAAATTTCTGAGTTACGGACTGAGTTCCGGTGGATGATTGCCGAGGAGACTCAAGGTAACCTGCTGCTGCGTTCGCAGGTATCGGAGTCACCTTCTTCGAATTTATTATTCATACACTGTTGTATTTATTTCCAAATAGTTGTACTAGAAGTTGTAGAAGATTCGTAGAGCTTATGATATGTACTACCGGTTTTGAAAAAGTTTGTATATTCAGTTGAGATCCTATTTCAAGACTGTTAGTTTTCCTTTTATTTTTATTGTTATTCAGTAACTGTTAGACTTACCTAGTCCCTAAGACTAGGTGCTATCACGATATCCAACGGAGGAAATTTGGATCGTGACATTATTGGAACTCTAATGAAGTATAGATATTCTTAGAGCAACAAGTATATTTTTCCGTTTCCCTTAACAAATGCTATTAGCTCATTCCATATACTGAATTTCCTATATACTTTTTTTTATACATTTCTTCTATCATTATTCTCACTTTTTCTCTTTTTCTTATAAAAATTTTGGTTTTTGATTTGATGTTTGGCAGGGAATTGACTCTAATGTATAAAATTGTGTCTAAATTTTTTAGGTAAAGAGCAAGAGGAACAAATAAGGCCTAAAGAATCTGACTTTCCCATACATATCTAGAAGAAAAAGTCATTCTCAAGTTATAGATACGTATGCCATATTTCCCATCTGCGTTCTGTAATTTATATATCAATACTTGTTTCTTGAATATTTTTATACACCTTTTTACTATTTAATCAGATGACACAGAAGGCTGGTATAAAACTAAGTCGTATTAAGGTGTTAAAAAACACATATAAGAAAGGATGAATAACCAATAAATGAGTTAGATTGTGAAGTAGTGGTAAATTCATGTTCTTTATACATATGAAGGTATTTTCATTCTATTATAAATAATAATTTTTCATTATTTAATTGTTCTTTTCAAAAAAAAATAAAAAATTTAACTTGCTAATGTGTATCCTGAGTTAAACATCTTTTGAAATGCTCCCAATAATGTGTATATAAAAATTATGGGACCAGACACTCATGAGATTGTTCGAATTCTAAGAAAAAGAGCAGCTCCAAGCTTGTTTACGGCTTTGTATATAAATGATCTTAGGCTGAGCATAGGGATTTCGATAAAGGGTTGAGGTAAAAGTTCAAAAAGCTATCTCGGCTATAAGAATTTAGATGGAGGAAAAGTTATTTGAAGCTACCTTAGCTATATTTGATAGAGTTTCTTTCTTAAAATGAAAAATATTATGTGGTTTGCGTCTTATTTTTATATCTTGTATTCTATAATTTTCTAAATTTTGAATTTTGTTAACTATCAAAGTTACCAATTTAATATTTCTTTTCGGGTTAACACAATCAAGAAATCTGGAATTAGTGAAGTAGGCACAAAGAAAAGATGGTTATGTTTGAAAAATTAATAGATACTTTTTCCTCTCTTTTCTTTTGCCTTATATTCTTTCTTTCCTCATTTCAGTTGCTGCTATTATATGTTACGATCCGAATTCCCTTCATAAGATGTCATGACGGCAACTAATTTCTAAGACTAGGTAAACCTAACAAATATGCGAATCCACTATTATAACTTAAATAGCAAACATCAACAGCTATATAAATGAAAACTGCCACTCAATATGTACAAGTCCCAAAATACGGTGAAATACAGTGTGGAACGAACGCTCTAGATACAGCGTGGAACGCTCCTATACATCATTGTCTATCAAAATATAAGAAATAGAAAATAACATGATAGAAGGGAACTTTGAGGCCTGCGGACGCAGGCAGGTGTACCATTAAGTATCCAAAGAAGCAACACAACTCACTAAAATCGAGGCGATAGGATGCACATGGGTCTGCACAAAAATAAGTGCAGAAGCATAGTATGAGTACTCCACAACGGAACCCAGTAAGTGCCAAGCCAAACCTCAGTAGAGTAGTGACGAGATCAGCTCAATGCCCTACTGCAGATAATAAGAACAAGACAAATAATATAATGACACAATGAAATAACAGGGAAATGAAACAGTAAGAGATTTATAGAACATAACAACCCATAATCCAAGAAGACAATTACAATACGTAAAGAAAAGAAGAATATTAAAAGTTAACGAACAACAACAACAACAACAACAATAACAACAACAATGCAATAAATAGAGGTAAAAAAAAAAGAAGGGGGGGGGGGATACTCCCGAGGTACCTGTGATGACCCGATAGGTCATAGAGTTTTAGAACGTAATTCTGCATTTCGAAGCCTCCAATAGCTTCTTTAAGCCTTCCTCGATTTGCAAGCACAGTTCAGGTATTTTTCTGAAAGGCTTTTATGTTAAAAATTGATAAAATATGAATTTTTGCCTTTTAAATCCATTTGACTTTGATCAATTTTGAGCAAACTGACCCGGATCGTGACGGTCCCTGTGGGATTGTATCGTGATTTGATGGTCCGGATGGGTCTGTATCGTGATTTGGGACCAGGGCATATTCCCAAAACTAAATTCGGAGGTCCCTAGCTCGAGTGATTAATTTTTGTCAGAAATTAAAAAAAAATAAAGGTTTAATGATTTTAAAGAATTGCCCGACATTTGACTTTGTTGATGATGGATCCGTATTTTGATTCCGGAACCCGGTATAGGTCTTTTACTATATTTATTACATGTCTGTCAAATTGGGTGAGGAATGGAGTTGGTTTGACTTGATTCAGACGTTCGGTTGTTAAAATAGAAGTTTAATGTTTTCTTGAAAATTTCATTTGATTTGGTGTCCGATTTATAGTTATAGGCATTATTTTGATATTTTGATCGTGCAAGCGAGTTAGTATAAGGTTTTTTGACTTTTGTGCATAACTAGTTTGGAGCTTTGAGGGCTCAAGTGAATTTCAGATAGGCTACAGATGGTTTTAGACTTAGAAAATCTGGTGTTTCCTCAGCTTCAGTTGTCATGTGGCTTCCTTCTTCGGGATCGCGAAGGTACCCTCACGATAGCGAATGGTGAACTGAACTAGGTGGGTGTTTCTTTTACGCGAATGTGAGACACTGATCGCGAACACGTAACACTATGGGGCCTGCTCTGCGGGAACGCGGCCAGTCACACGCGAATGCGTAGTTTAGTGAGGTGGGGGTAGGGAATTTAGGGTGACTTTATGCGAACACATATCCATTATCGCGAACGCGGAGGAAAGGTGTGATATACCTTCACGAACACGTAGAGTCTCTCGTGATCACGTAGACCAAACATGCTCTACTCTTCACGAACATGTCAGGGTTCACGTGAACGCGATCAACACTTGACACCTAGTGATTATAACATTTCAAATACGTGATTTCTCCCTTTTTGATAACCCTCCCATTAGAGCTCGGCCTGGAAGTGATTTTGAAGAGAAAACTCAACATCAATTCATAGATACGAGTAGTTTGGAGGCAGATTCTAGGGGAAAGGCCACGGTAGAGATTTGAGTTGGTCTTTGGATCGAGTTAAGTGTCGTGGATAACCATAACATGAGGGATTAGGATTGGTTTGCCTATTTGCTACATGTTTAGATGTTTGGTACAACGTTTTTGAGAGGTGACGAGTACTTATGTGTTGTTGTTGGGTAAAATCATGCGGTAGAACTTGTTTTCTTGCAATTTATTTCCTTCTTTGATCATGATATCCATGCTTAGTCTATTTAATTACTAAATTGATCGTTTTTTTTTTTGCATTTACGAGATATTTGAGATAATTGAGTATTATCTTTTCGAAGTTGAGGATGGTATTGTGGAAACATTGTTGATGTGAGGCATCTACTTACTTATTCTGTCTCCTTTTTGTTTATGCTCATTTTTATTGTTTCACAGTGAGGTTTGAGAGTAGAAGTGATACAGTGCAGTTATTCTTGTTTCACAGTGAGGTTGAGAGTAAAAGCACGAAGTGTGATGTCATGCAGTTATTATTGTTCACGGTGAGGTTGAGAGTAAAATCACGAAGGATGATGTCGTGTAGTCATTATTATTTCACAGTGAGGTTGTGAGTAAAAGCACGAAGGGTGATGCCGTGCGGTTTTCTTCATTATGTTTTTTCATTTTACTGGTTCAAGGCTTATTCATTATTGTATTTATTGCATCTTGTACCCCTTTTCACATGTCCCCTCCCAAAATCACATGTTTAACTTTGATTTGTTATTGTGTTGTACGTATATTGTTATCTGCACAGGTTTTTTTTATGTGGGTGTCTTGTCATAGCCTCGTCACTACCTCGTCGAGGTTAGGCTCGATACTTACGGAGTACATTGGGTCGGTTGTACTCATAATACACTATGCACTTCTTGTGCAGATTTTGGTACTGGTCCCAACTTTCCATGAGACTTTTCGGCTCGAATTTATTTTTGGAGACTCGAGGTAGTTCTGCTGGCGTCCCTAGACCTTGAAATCCCCTTCCAGTTCCCTTATTTTACTATTCTTTCCGTTCAAAACAATTGTTGTTATTTCAAACCCTGTTTGTAGAGATTCTAGAAGCTCCTGAATTATGACTCTAGATTCGGGTTGTACTTAGATACTAATGATGTTTATGTTATTTTCACTCAGTATAAACTTAAATTCGGCTTAATTGTTTTTACTTATCGTAATTGATTAAAATTGGCTTAAATATCCTCTAACGTTGGTTTGCCTAGCAAGTGAAATATTAGGTGCCATTACGGTCCCGATGGGGGGAATTACAGGCCACGACAAGTTGGTATCATAGCACTAGGTTTCCTAGGTTTCACAAGTCACGAACATGCTTAGTAGAGTATGGAGGATTGGTACGGAGACGTCTGTAGTTATCTTGCACATTCTATGATGTTTGGGAACAAATTTTACTCTATTTTTCTCTATCATGCGATTTATTCTATCATTGCCGATTGAACTCTTCTATTCTTGTCCTCCCGCAGATGGCGAAAACACATGCTACGCTTCAGCTGGATAGCAATCGGAGCCCCGAGTGGCAGCTCCTACAAAGGGCATAGGTCGAGGCCGAGGTCACGCCAGAGGTCGAGGCAGAGGCAGAGCTCAGCCTAGAGCTCGAGAAGAAGCACCAACAATAGAGACTCAGGTGGATTTTTATGAGGAGGTTCCAGCTCAGACTGTACCTATTGGACCAACTCAAGTCTCTGAGGGTTTCATCGCCACCCTAGTGCTTCAGGACACAATAGTCCATTTGGTGGGCCTTATGGAGAGTTTGGCCAGGCTTGTACATTTGCTACGACACCAGTCTTCTCTTAGGTTGGGGAAGGAGCATAGACTCCCGCTACTCACACTCTGGAGCAGATGGCTTGCAAGTATCAGAGTCCAGCAGCCTCGCCAGTTGGAGTAGTTCAGTTGGTTGTTGTGTCACATGGAAGTGATGGACCCGCCATGTCTTCTTAGAATTTATACAGATTGGAAAAATTTACTAAGCTCTTTCTAGTTCACTTCAGTGGTGCACCTTCAGAAGACCCACGAGATTATATAGACAGTTTCCACGAGGTGCTGCGGAACATGGGTATAGTTTAGACCAATGGGGTCGATTTTGTTGTATTTCAGATGAGTGGTTCCGCCAAGAAAAGGTGTAGGGACTACGTGATGCCAGAACAACTGGGTCACCTCCTCTTACTTGGGACCAGTTCTCTCAGATTTTCCTAGAGAAGTTCCTCCCTATCACATTGAGAGAGGATTATCGCCGGCAGTTCGAGCGTCTCCAGCAGGGCAGTATGACTGTTACTCAGTACAAGACCCGTTTTCTGGATCTAGCCCGTCATGCTCTTCTTTTGCTTCCTACTGAGAGGGAGATGGTGCGGAGGTTTATAGATGGACTCGCTCACCCAATCAGGCTTCAGATGGCCAAGGAGACTGGAAATGAGATACTTTTCAGGTGGTTGCCAATGTCGCCGAGCGGATCGAGGTCGTTCTTGCATAGGAGAGATGACAAGGGTCTGGTAAGAGTCCTCGTCATTCTGGTGGGTTCAGTGGTTCCTCGTCTAAAGGTAAGGATACTTTTGTCACGACCCCAAATCTAAACTGGACATGATGGCGCCTATCATGGTTCTAGGCTGGCCAATTTACTGAACATAATACAAGGGACTTTCCATTCGAAACAATAATGCGATTTATCATATCCTTACACGTTTAGTATTTCACAAATGCGGATAATCAATGAAAACACCAGTATAATAACCCCCAAAACCAGGAGTCAACTGTCATGAGCATCTAATGGAACATAGAATCTGACACGATTTTTCCTTAATACAATAATTCTAGAAAACTGTAAATAGCGAAAAAATGAGAGGGAGAAGGGTGGGGCTGCGAACGTTGTGCAGCTACCTCACAGTCTCCGACAAGATCAACTGAGAATAATCAAATCTCACTCGATTCGGGCACCTGGATCTACACACAAAGTGAAGGGAGTAACGTGAGTACACCAACTCAGTAAGTAACAAATGTAAATAAGGACTTGAGTGTAGTGACGAGCTTTTAAAATGATGTAAAATCATACCAAAAATATCAGTGGAAATCAATAAATCAAGTCAGGAATCTACGTCCCAAAAATGTCATAGAAACTCCAGTTTTCCCTTTCAAATATCATATAAAACGTTAGTTCAACATTTATTGTTTAGAGGCTAAAATGTAAAGAAGAGTGAAAACAATAGTTTCATAGAAAATAAGCCCCTCGAGAACAGTGCCACTCACAATATAAAGCCTCCCGGGCAAGCTTCTCAGTCACTCGTGACTCATCTCTCGTCAATCAGCACTCACACTCAACACTCACGCTCAATAGGTTCCATATAATAATTGTTGCTGCGTCCAGCCCGATCCATATATATATATATATATATAACGCTGCGACGTGCAGCCCGATCCATAATAGTCGACTGCGCTCACTGGGGGTTTACAGACTTCGGAGGGTCTCCTTCAGCCCAAGCGCTATCTCGTTGCGGCGTGCAGCCCGATCCAATATATATATCGCTGCGGCGTGCAACCCGATCCAATATATATACTGTTCCGGCGTGAAACCCGATCCAATATATCTCTCGCTGCGGCGTGCAACCCGACCCTATATATATATCTCGCTACGGCATGCAGCCCGATCCAATATACCCGATCCAATATATCTCTCGTTGCGGCGTGCAGCCCGACCCTATATATATCTCGCTACGGCATGCAGCCCGATCCAATATATATATATATGTATGTATGTATGTATGTAACGATGCGGCGTGCAGCCCGATCCATCACTATCCTCACAATCCACCTCTCAGCCTCGCTCAGTCATCACCCTCACAAACCACTCGGGCAGCTCACCACAAATCACGGGGACTAAGCCCAAAATATCTTTCATTTTTTTGAAAATCGGGTGATAAACAAGAATAAACAATGAACAAGAATAAATCATGACTGAGATCATATTTTTCTATCAAAACAATGTGAGAATAGTAGTAAAAACACCCCTGGGGGTCCAAACAGGTCGGCACAAGGCCCCAAACATGGCATACAATCCAAAATATAGTATAAATCTCTAAAATGCAGAATATCATATGATTTCAAATCAAATATGTGACTTAGTAGTCGCTACGGGATGGACCAAGTCACAATCCCTACCGGTGCACGTCCACACGCCCGTCACCTAGAATGTTCATTACCTCACTTATCAAATCAGTACCAAAATACCGGGGTTTCATACCCTCAGGTCTAGATTTACGTTCGTTACTTACCTCAAAGTGGGAGAAAACTACTTTGCAATGCCTTAACCTATCGACTTGGACTCAACGCACTCTAAATCTATTCAAAACAGATTCATATCATCCAAATATGCTAAAGGGACAAAGCCCACTCGAACATATCCAATTTACAACGAAAATCTCGAAATTGGCCAAACCCAACCCCCGGGCCCATGTCTCAAATTCCGATAAAAATCACAAAACTAGAATCTTTATGCTCTCACGAGTTCATGCATACTAAATACATCAAAATTGGACCCCAAATAGCCCCTCAAATCCCCAATTTTTACTTCCAAATTTCAAGCCCTAATCTTCCAAATTTTCCTGCTAAAACATGATTAGACAATGGAATAATCGTCATAAACAGAAGATACAAGGTCCATGTAGCTTACCTCACTGAATACACTTGATTCCCCTTTGAAATCCTAGCTCTAAGCTCCAAAATTCGTCAAAAATGGTGAAGAAAAGAGTGAAAATTCGCGAAGGCAACCTTATATAGGTTCTGCCCAGAAATCTCGCACCTGCGACCCCATGCCCGCGGGTGCTGATTCTCACTTAAACAAAAAATCAGCATCTGCGACCTTCTACATGCACCTGCGCTTCCTGGCCAGGTTCCATTTTTCCGCATCTGCGCAAGGTCTCCCGCACCTGTGCATTCGCACCTGCGGCTCCCCGTTCACAGGTGCGGCCACACCACAAGGCCTGCACCAGTAGCCATTTGCTGTATTTTCCAACTCCTAACCTTCCAAAAATCACCTAAAATCAATCCCGATCCCCTCGGGGCCTCAACCAAAGGTACCAACAAGTCGTATATCAATATACCAACCTAGTCGAGCCCTCGGAACACTAAAAATAACATCAAAACACCAAATCGAATACAAATTCAAGCCTAAGGATTTCTAAGCTTCCAAAATTCGCCAACGGTGCCGAAACCACCCAAACCACGTCCGAATGACCTGAAAATTTGCACACACATCCCAAATGGCACTACGGACCTGTTCCAACTTTCGAAATTCCATTCCGACCCCGATAGCTAATTTTCCACTGTCGACCGGAAATCGACAAAATCCAATTTTTCCAATTCAATCCTAATTCTACTCCGGACCTCTGAATGACCTTACGAACACACTCCTAAGTCCCAAATCACCTAATAAAGCTACCCGAGCCAAAAAACCACATTCCGAGATCCTTTACCTATAAGTCAACTTTCGGTTGACTTTTCCCACTAAATCACCATCCTAAGAGACTAAGTGTCTCATTTCTCCTCACATCCACTCCGAACCCAAACCAATAAACTCAAGGAAACACAAAAGAGCTTAACCATACAAGAATAAAGCAAAAATGGGAAAAACAGAGCTAAACTCTCGGAACGACCGGCCAGGTCGTTACATTCTCCCCCTCATAAATAAACGTTCGTCCTCGGATGGGTCTAGAAACATACCTGGAGTCTCACAAAGGTGGGGATATCTGCTCCTCATCTCCCGCTCGGTCTCCCATGTGGCCTCCTCCACCGGCTGCCCTCTCCACTACACCGTCACTGAAGTTATATCCTTAAACATCAACCTTCTGAGCTGACGACCCAAAATAGCAACTGGCTTCACCTCATAAGACATATCACCCTCTAGCTGCACCGAACTGAGGTCCAAAACATGAGACAGGTCACCAATATACCTCTGAAGCATGGAAACATGAAATACTTGATGCACGCTCGACAAGCCAAGTGGCAAGGCAAGTCCATAACCACCTCTCCAACCCTCTAAAGCCCCTCAAGAGGCCCAATGAAACGAGGACTCAACTTGCCCCTCTTCCCAAACCGCATAACACCCTTCATGGGTAACACCTTTAGCAAGACCTTCTCTCCAGCCATGAAGATACATCCTGGACCTTCTGGTCCGCATAACTTTTCTGCCTCGACTGCGCCATGCGAAGCCGCTCCTGAATCAACTTCACCTTATTGAAAGCATCCTCTATCAAATCTGTGCCCAAGAGTCTGGCCTCACCCGACTCAAAACAACCAACTGGAGACCTATACCTCCTCCCATACAAAGCCTCATATAGAGCCATCTGAATACTCGACTGATAACTATTATTATATGCAAACTCCGCGAGTGGCAGAAACTTGTCCTATGAACCCCCAAAGTCAATAACACAAGCGTGTAACATGTCTTCTAGTAGCTGAATAGTGCGCTCGGACTGCCTGTCTGTCTAAGGGTGAAAGGTCGTGCTCAACTCAACTTGAGTACCCAACTCTCTCTGCACGGACTTCCAGGACTGCGATGTGAACTGAGTACCTCTTTCAGAAATGATGGAAATCGGAACACCATGCAACCGAACAATCTCCCTAATATAAATCTCATCTAACCGCTCCGAAGAATAAGTAGTACCAACAGGAATAAAGTGAGCGGACTTAGTTAGCTGATCCACAATAACCCATATAGCATTGAACCTCCTCGAAGTCTGTGGGAGCTCGACTACAAAGTCCACGGTGATCCGCTCCCACTTCCACTCAGGAATAAAAAAACATCTGATGCAACCCACCTGGTCTCTGGTGCTCGTAATTGACCTGCTGGCAGTTGAGACACCAAGATACAAAACCAACAATATACTTTTTCATCCGCCTCCACCAATAATGCTTCCTTAGATCCCGATACATCTTTACGGCACCCGGATGGATGGAATACCGCGATTTGTGGGCCTCCTCAAGAATCAACTCTTGAAGACCATCTATGTTAGGCACACATATCCTACCCTTCATCCTCATAACACCATCGTCGCCAATAGCTACATCCCTGGCATCACCTCGTCGGACCCTATCCTGAAGAACGAGCAAGTGTGGGTCATCATAATGGCGCTCTCTGATATGGTCATAAAGAGAAGACCTCGAGGCTACACAAGCCAATACCCAGCGGGGCTCTAATAGATCTAACCTCACCAATTGGCCCGCTAAGGCCTGAATATCAAGTGATAATGGTATCTCTGCTGCTGAGAGATATGCTAGACTTCCCAAACTCTCTGCTCTGTGGCTCAAGGCATCGGCCACTACATTGGCCTTCCCCGGATGGTATAAAATAGTGATATCATAGTCCTTGAGAAGCTCCAACTATCTCCTCTGACGCAAATTCATATCCTTCTATTTAAACAAGTGTTGCAGGCTATGGTGATCAGTAAAAACCTCACAATGAACCCCATACAAATAATGACGCCAAATCTTCAAGGCGTGAACAATGGTTGCTAGCTCGAGATCATGCATCGGGAAATTCTTCTCACGAGTATTCAACTGGCGTGAGGCGTCGGCAATCACCCTACCCTCCTACATCAAAACACAACCAACGCCTATCCTCGAGGCATCACAATACATGGTATAAGAACCTGAAGTTGATGGCAATACTAACACTGGAGCTGAGGTCAGATTTGTCTTCAGCTTCTGGAAACTCTCCTCATAGTTGTCTGACCACCTGAATAGAGAACCCTTTTGAGTCAATTTGGTCAAGGGTGAAGCAATAGAAGAAAACCCCTTTCACAAAGCGACGGTATTATCCCCCCAAACCAAGGAAGCTCCTAATCTCAGTAGCTAAGGACGGTTTGGGCAAACTCTGCACCGTCTCTATCTTCTTCGAATCGACCTGAATACCCTCTATGGACACCACGTGCCCCAATAAAGCTACTGAGTCAAGCCAAAACTCACACTTGGAGAACTTTGCAGAAAGCTTCTCCTCCCTCAATCTCTGCAATACAACCCTCAAATGTTGAGCATGTTTCTCCTAGGTATAAGAATACACCAGGATGTCATCAATGAACAAAATAACAAAGGAATCGAAATATGGATGCAATACGTTGTTTATTAAATTCATGAACGCTTCTGGGAATTGGTCAGCCCAAAAGACATCACCAAAAACTCATAGTAGTCATAACGGGTCCTGAAAGCCGTCTTGGAAACATCTAAATCTCGAATCTTTAGCCTGGATGTCAAGTCAATCTTAGAGAACACCCTAGCTCCTTGAAGTTGGTCAAACAAATCATCAGTGCGAGGAAGAGGATACTTATTCTTGACTGTAACCTTGTTTAGTTGCGTATAGTCAATACACATTCTCATGGAACCATCCTTCTTCTTCACGAACAACATCGGTGCACCCCAAGCTGACACACTAGGCCGGATGAACCCTTTTTCTAGGAGTTCCTGAAGCTGATCTTTCAATTCCTTCAACTCCGCCGGTGCCATACGATACGGTGGGATAGAAATAGGCTGAGTTCCCGGTACCAGCTCAATACCAAAATCAATATCCCTATCGGGCGGCATGCCCGGCAGATCGACAGGAAACACGCTTGGATAATCACGGACCACAGGAACAGAATCAACAGTGGGAGTCTCAGCACTGACATCCCTCACAAAAGCCAAATAAGACAGGCATCCTTTCTCTACTATACGCTGAGCCTTCAGGTACGAAATCACCCTACTAGGCACATAATCAATAGAACCTCTCCACTCAACTTTCAGACATCCCGACATCGCTAATGTCACGTCCTTAGTGTGAAAATTTAGAAAAGCACGACACGGAGATAGCCAATCCATTCCCAATATCACATCAAAGTCAACCATGCTAAGCAATAGCAGATCTACTCGGGTCTCCATACGCCCAATAGCTATAACACATAGCCGATACACTCGGTCCACAACAATAGTATCACCCACCTGAGTCAACACATGAATAGATGTGACTAAGGACTCGCGGGGCATATCCAGAAAGTGGGCAAAATATGATGAAACATAGGAATACGTGGAACCAGGATCAAATAAGATCGAAGAATCTCGGTGACAAACAGAAACAATACCTGTACTCACTGCATCTAAGGCCATAGCATCTGGTCTGGATGGAAGTGCAGAAAAATGGTCCTGACCTCCACCGGATTAACCTCCCCCTCTAGGGCGGCCTCTAGCTGCCTGACTCCCACCCCTCACTGCCTGGGCCAGTGATGAAGTAATTGAAGCTGATGTCGAGGGTTGACCCCTCTGCTGAGATGGACCCCCAAGAAAACGAGGACATTGTCTCCTCATATGCCCGAACTACCCACACTCGTAACAACTCCCCGGTGGTGGAGATAGGGACTGAAGGGAATCGCTAGCACCAAGATAACCTTTGGAAGAATTAGGCATAGATGAGTCCTAGACCGATGGTGCTCGAGATGAAATCTGGCTGGAAAAGCACTGAATGATAGGTGCCCCTGATGAGAACTGTGAGGACCACGACCACCGGATCAACCACGATCACCTGAGAGGCCCGACTGAGCCTGCCTGAATGGACGGCCCCTGCCGTGCTGAAACTGCCCCCCAGAAGGAACACCACCGAAACTACCAGACCCTCGAGGCCTCTTGGCCTCCCTCTTGTCTCGCTCCTGGCGATGAACCAACTCAATCTCTCGGGTAATATCAACAACCTGCTCAAAAGTAGCACCCGATACACTCTCTCTAGTCATAAGAATACCGAGTTGATACGAGAGGACATCCACAAATCTCCTGATCCTATCTCTTTCTGTAGGGACTTACCAAATAGCATGACGGGCTAGCTCTGGAAACCTCATCTCGTACTGTGACACTGTCATCTCGCCCTATTGTAGTTGCTCAAACTGCCTGCACAGCTCCTCTCTATGGGACTGTGGAACATACTTCTCTAAGAAGAGAGTAAAAATTGCTTCCAAGAAAGGGGCGCTGCACCAATGGGCCTACGCCTCTCATAAGCCTCCCACCAAGTAAATACAGCTCCTGAGAACTGGAAGGTAATAAACGAGACCCCACTAGTCTCCAATATCACTATCGTACGAAACATACTTTAACACTTGTCTAAGAAACCCTGGGCATCCTCGCCCTCGGCACCACTTAAAGTCGTAGGTCGAAGCCTCTCAAATCTCTCCAACCTGCACTACTCGTCGTTAGCCATAGTTGGAACCACAAAATCCTGGGCTGGTGCAACCGACTGAGCTAAACTGTCTCCGGGGTCTGAAGCCCCTGAATAACCTGCTCAGGTGTATGGGCAGCTAGAGTCTGAGTTCCTCCCTTGGCTTGAGAAGCAGCGGCTGAAGTAGAAAGAGCGACCGCCTGAGCAAGACTGGTGCATGCGGCCAGAATCTGGCCCAAGGTCTCCTGAAGACTTGAAATAACAATAAGCACAGCTGGTGCTTGAGCTGGTCCCACTGGAGCATCTATGGCTGGGACCTGATCTGGAGCAATAGGCAGGTCTATGGGTACTGCCCCAACAGTTGTGTGGGCTGCACCCCTAACCCTACTACTTCTACGGCCTCGACCCCTCATGAGCCCCACTGGTGGCTGATCGCCCTGTCCCGTAGTGCGTGTCCTCACCATCTGTGAGAGAATGAAACAATAGAAGTTTAGTTGCCACAATCAATATATTCACATAACAAGAATTCAAGAATTTTGAGATTCTTCCTAAGGGTTCTGCAACCTCTCGAAGATAAGTACAGACGTCTCCGTATCGATCTGCAAGATTCTACTAAACCTACTCATGACCGGTGAGTCCTATGCAACCTAGCCTCTAATACCAACTTGTCACGACCCCAAATCTATAATGGACGTGATGGCGCCTATCATGGTTCCAGGCTAGCCAATTTACTGAACATAATACAAGGGACTTTCCATTCGAAACAATAACGCGATTTATCATATCCTTACACGTTTAGTATTTCACAAATGCGGATAATCAATGAAAACATCAGTATAATAACCCCCAAAACCAGGAATCAACAGTCATGAGCATCTAATGGAACATAGAATCTGACACGATTTTTCCTTAATACAATAATTCTAGAAAAATGTTAATAGCGACAAAATGAGAAGGAGAAGGGTGGGGCTGCGAACACCGTGCAGCTACCTCACAGTCTCCAACAAGCTCCATTGAGAATAATCAAATCTCACTCGATCCGGGCACCTGAATCTACACACAAGGTGTAGAGATTAACATGAGTACACCAACTCAGTAAGTAACAAATGTAAATAAAGACTTGAGTGCAGTGACGAGCTTTTAAAATCATGTAAAACCATATCACAAATATCAGTGGAAATCAATAAATCAAGTCAGGAATCTACCTTCCAAAAATGTCATAGAAACTCCAGTTTTCCCTTTCCAAATCTCATATAAAACACTCGTTCAGCATTTATCATTTAGAGGCTAAGATGTAAAGAAGAGTGAAAACAGTAGTTTCATAACAAATAAGCCCCTCGGGCACAGTGTCACTCACAATATAAAGCCTCTCGGGCAAGCCTCTTAGTCCAAAATATATTTCATTTGTTTGAAAACAGGGTGATAAACAGGAATAAACAATGAACAAGTATAAATCATGACTGAGATTATATTTTTCTATCAAAACAGTGTGAGAATTGTAGTAAAAACACTCTGAGGGTCCAAACAGGTCTGCACAAGGCCCCAAACATGTCATACAGCCCAAAATATAGTATAAATCTCTAAAATGCGGAATATCATATGATTTCAAATCAAATACGCAACTTAGTAGTCGCTACGGGACAAACCAAGTCACATCCCTACTGGTCCACGCCCACATGCCTGTTACCTAGAATATTCGTCACCACACTTATCAAATTAGTACCAAAATACTGGGGTTTCATACCCTCGGGTCAAGATTTACGTTCGTTACTTACCTCAAACCGGAATAAAACTACTCTGTGATGCCTTTCCCCCTAGACTCGGACTTAACGCGCTCCGAATCTATTCAAAACAGATTCATATCATCAAAATATGCTACAGGGACAAATCCCACTCGAAAATATCCAATTTACATCGAAAATCTCGAAATTCACCAAACCCGACCCCCAGCCCACGTCTCGGGTTCCGATAAAATTACAAAATTAGAATCTTTATGCTCTCATGAGTTCATGAATACCAAATACATCAAAATCGGACCCCAAATGGCCCCTCAAATCCCCAGTTTATACTTCCAAATTTCAAGCCCTAATATTCCAAATTTTCCAACTAAAACGTGATTAAACAATAGAATAATCGTCATAAACACAAGATACAAGGTCCATGTAGCTTACCTCTCAGAATGCACTTGATTCCCCCTTGAAATCCCAGCTCTAAGCTCCAAAATCCGTCAAAAATGGTGAAGAAATGAGTGAAAATTCATGAAGGCAACCTTATATAGGTTCTGCCCAGCAATATCGCACATGCGACCCCATGCCCGCACCTGCGGAAAATCCCTCGTAGGTGCGGATTCTCACTTAAACTAAAACCAAATCTGCGGCCTTCTACACGCACCTGCAGTCCCCCAGGTGTGATCCAACTCCCGCACATGCGCTCCCAGGCCAGGTTCAATTTTTCCGCATCTGCGCAAGGTCTTCCGCACCTGCGGCTCCCGATCCGCAGGTGCGTCCACACTAGAAGGCCTGTACCAGTAGCCATTTGCTGCATTTTCCAACCTCCAACCTTCCAAAAATCACCTGAAATCAGTCTTGAGCCCCTTGAGTTCTCAACCAAAGGTACCAACAAGTCGTATATCAATAGGCCAACCTAGTCGAGACCTCGAAACACCAAATCGAATTCAAATTCAAGCCTAAGGATTTCTAAGATTCCAAAATTTGCTAATGGTGCCGAAACGACCCAAACTACATCTGAATGACCTGAAAATTTGCACACACATCCCAAATGGCACTACGGACCTGTTCCAACTTTCAAAATTCCATTGTGACCCCGATAACTAATTTTCCACTGCCGACAGAAAATTGCCAAAAATCCAATTTCTCCAATTCAAGCCTAATTCTACTCCGGACCTCCGAATGACTTTACGAACACACTCCTAAGTCCCAAATCACCTAATGAAGCTATCCGAGCCGTAAAACCACATTCTCAGATCCCTTACCTACAATTCAACTTCCGGTTGACTTTTTCAACTAAATCACCATCCTAAGAGACTAAGTGTCTCATTTCTCATCACAACAATTCCGAACCCAAACTAATTAACCCAACGTAACACAAAAGAGCTGAAATACACAAGAATGAAGCAGAAATGGGAAAAACAGGGCTAAAATTTCGGAACTACCGGCCAGGTCGTTACAACTTTTGGTAGAGTCCATCCTCCCAGGCCGTTTCATTCAGCACTCCAGGCATCTCAGAGTGCTTCAGTTGGTCGTGGCCCTTATATGTCTCATCTCGATCAACTAGCCTATAGTGCACCATCAGCTGCTATTAGTACACCTTCACTCCAGAGTTTTCAAGGTCGTTACTCAAGTCGACAAGGTCAGTTTCAAGGTCATCCTCCATAGAAGTCAAGTTCCTGTTATAGGCAGCTCACAGTAGCATGGTTCTCATGCAATAGTTCCGGCACCGGCTTCTACACTGCCTACTCAACCAGCCAGAGGAATGATTCAAGTAGCTAGAGGTAGAGTTTAGACTGTTAGAGGTGGAGGTCAGGCCGTTAGAGGTGGAGGCTAGACAGTTAGAGGCTGGCCCAGGGACGTGGTTCTTAGTGGTGGGTACCAACTCTGATGTTATTCTTTCCTAGTCAGGCCTAAGGCTGAATCATCAAACGTTGTTATCACAGGTATTGTTCTAGTTTACCATATAGATGCTTCAGTTCTATTTGATATAGGCTCTACTTATTCCTATGTTTCTTTCTATTTTTTTTCATATCTGGTGGTGCCTCATCATTCTTTGAGGCACGTGGAAAGAAACAACCAAAATCAACAAGTTTCACAATCTCTCTTTTTCCCCTTTCAACATCACCATATTCAAGAGTTTTATAGATTTCCATTTCAATAGTGATAATGATCACATTCCATCCTTATTACCCCGGCCACCCTTATTACCTCGGCCACCCTTATCACCACAAGCCATCATCCTTATTACTTCGTGTTGCGGCGCGCAACCCGACCCCGCCTGACAATTTAAATTCATAACAACAACCACAAATAATTACATCACAAGAATCATCATTTCAAGGAACACAAGTTCATATCAACAATTTATTTGGGCCCATGGCACCATAGTTCTCACCAAGCAGTAATTCATGTACACGGTGTTGCCATAATCGTTCAACTCATTTACATCATTTCACAATACCCTTTTTCATTACTTTCCACGCACGGATTTTAGCCATTATATACATTCCCACACTTGGGCACATTAACATTATTTCATTCATCAACACATACTTTCATATTGATACCCTCGAGCATTTACGAGCTTTGCACATAATAAGATAGGCACATCAAAACATTTTTCACAATCTCATATAGCACGGTAGTATGGCAATCAACTAGGAAAATTATAGAATAGAATCTTACGTCTGAACACATTTGAACAATCAATTAACATATTTTCAAAAAAGGTACACATACCGTATGCTCGGACCCAACAAGAGGATTCTACAAAGATTAAAGTTATCCATACATACCTCGGATCAGGATTTTTTCTTAATTTCTATCTCAAATCACCGGACTTTCTAGCACCTTCAATCTAATTCACAATGCGGCACATTTAAACTTAGAATTAGGAATCATGAACATGTCTTGAACTCATTTGAGCTTTCTATCAAACACTAGATGTTCCTTTAGATTGCATGATCCCTTTTCAGTGAAGAATTACTCTAATCTACTCTCTTTTACTAGATTATGACAGATTTGATACATGCATGCAAGACTCTTAACCTCATCTCCAGGAACTAACCCTTGTGTGTTTCATTTCGACTAGAATCTGAGAATTAGGGGTAACGGGGTGGAAGCTTACCTCTTATGGTGAAGAAATTTGTGTCCTACTTGATTAGTTCCAAGCTTGAGTGGTGAAGGAGAATCAATTTGATGAAGTTGGGGACTTTCTCTCTCTAGAAATCACTCTTGCTTTTCTCTATATTATTAATTCCAAGCTTGAGTGATGAAGGAGAATCAATTTGATGAAGTTGGGGACTTTCTCTCTCTAGAACTCACTCTTGCTTTTCTCTATATTATTAGATGGTCGTTAAAAATGAGAGGAAATGGGTTTTATATGAGTCTGGGGTCGGGTTATAAAGATAGAAAAATGGATAGTCCAAGATTTCGGACCTAGCTTTATCCAGGCTTTATCTACCTAAAGCCTGGTCTGGCCTGGCTTTATCCAGGATTTATCTACCTAAATCCTGGTTTGGCCTGGCTTTATCCAGGCTTTATCTACCTAAAGCATGGTCTAACTGCGACGAAAAATTTTCAACTCCTCAGCGCGTCGCTCAATCCCAAAACTCCGGAAGTACAATTTATTACCTACCTTGACACCACAAAACCTTAAATTACATAGTGAAGTTTTTTTTATTTCCGGGGCCCTACATTAGGCCTCTCCTTGAACCCCACAATACTTATTTTATGACTTATTCATTTATTTACCAAATCCAGTTCGTTTATATCATAATTATAACACAAAAAATGTTATAATTAGCCTACCTGGCACATCGAAATCCTAAACTACTTAGCAAAATTTTCCGAGGCCTTACATTGGGTAAGGGTTCTTGAGTCATTTTTTATTAATTTCCACTAATATATCCTTAATTTTTTCATTTAATTAAGGATTTGGGTTGAGAAAAATTGGGGGATAAAGGTGGAAAAATCCTTAGGCCAAATTTTGAGGTTTTGATCAAGATTCTTGCATCGTATTTGAGTAATTCTTTTATGAGTGAACTCATGGTTGAATCGGTGTTCGCATTTTGTGACTTTTACCCGATTCCGGGATGTGGGCTTGAGTTGACTTTTTGGGCGATTTTTCCAATTCCTGCTAAAATCATATTTTTATTATTTAAATTAGTTTCTTATAGTTATATTTATAGTATGTAATATTTTGGCTAGATTCGAGCCGATCGGAGTTGGAAAATAGAGGGAAATGCCTTCTTATTGCTTGATAAAGCGAGGTTTGAGGTAAGCAACTTGTGTAACCTTGTGTGGGAAAACTTCCCCTTAGGATTTGGTATTGTTATGGTATTTGCAATACGTGAAGCCCGTGTACGCGAGGTGACGAGTGCGTACTCGGGCTAAATGTTGAAAATATGTTTATTTTCTTAGTAGTTACTTTTTATTCCCTTAATTGAGTTATTCTAGAACGTGTAGTCATCATGTTTTGCTTAATGTCACATTTTTACGTGTCCTATCTATTACTTGCAATTTGTGCAACATGCTTAGTTGAATTACCTGCTTCCTTTGATTTCGTATTCATTATTTAACTGTACTTCCTTGCTGTAATTTCATTATTATCCATTTTTATGTGTTGTTTTCATGATTTTGTTGATAATTGTTTGTTTGTGGAATGCGGTTTTTGCCATGCGGAGTGTTATTGTGGAACGAGGTTTCTGCCGTGCGGAGTGTTATTGCGGAACGAGGTTTCTGCCATGCGGAGTGTTATTGTGGCATTTATTCCGTGTAGAGTGTTAATGTGGCACGAGGTTTCAGTTGTGTGGAGTGTTATTATGGAATGATGTTTCTATCGTGCGGAGTGTTATTGTGGCAAAAGGTTTTTGCTGTGCGGTTATCATTATTTGCACAAGGTTTCTGCGGTGCCGTTGTGAGATATTTACTTTTGGGACCACGAGGTTGTACCTCCGGAGGGCCCCTGTTGTTTACCTCTATTTGTTGTATTGTGGTTGTTGTTTTTGATGTTCCTTAAATTGTAAGATTATTGTTTTTCTTACATGTTGTAATTGTCTTCTTGGATTATGGGTTGTTATTTTCTTTAAATCTCTTACTGTTTCATTTCCCTGTTATATCATTGTGTCATTATATTATTTGTCTTGTTCTTATTATCTCCAATAGGGTCTTGACCTGACCTCGTCACTATTCTATCGAGGTTAGGCTTGGCACTTACTAGGTACCATTGTGGTGTACTCATACTACACTTCTGCACCTATTTTTGTGCAGATCCAGGTGCATCCTATCAGCCTTGATGTTAGTGAGATGTGTTGCTGCTTTGGAGACTTGGAGGTAAGGCCTTCCCGCGACCGCAGGCCTTAGAGTCCCCTTCTATCCCGCTCTTTTTTTATTTCTTACATTTTGATAGATAATGATGTACAAGAGCATTCCACACTATATCTAGAGCTTGTGACTTATATTTCACCGGATTTTGGGATTTGTACATGTTGAGCGGCAGTTTTCATTTATATAGTTGTTGATGTTTTCTATTTAAGTTATTATTTCAGTTGTTTCGCATATTTGTTAGGCTTACCTAGTCTTAGAGATTAGGTGCCGTCACGACATTTTACAGAGGGAATTTGGGACTTGACAAGTTGGTATCAAAGCACTAGGTTCATAGGTGTATGAGTCATAAGAAGGTTTAGTTGACTCTCGCGGATGGGTACGAAGATGTCTGTGCTTATCTTCGGGAGGCTATGGAACTGTTAGGAAAAACTTCACTTATTTGATTCCTTATCATGTGAAATTGTTGACTTCGGGATTCTAAATTTCTGTCTTTCTATTCACTCACAGATGGTGAGGACAAGCACAACCAGATCAGATGGCCAAAAACTTGTGCACCCTACTAGAGCCGCGAGAGGCAAGGGACGCGTAGAGGCCGAGGACGCCCAAATAGTGCATCCAGAGCACCCGCAAAAGCTGCTACATAGGAGCCACCAGTAGCTCTAGTTGGAGGGCAGGCACCTGAGATGCATGTTTCTGCACCAGCCCTCTAGGAGAATCTCGCCTGTTTCTGAGCATGTTCAGCACTTTGGCTCAGGCAAGATTGATAAAACTTGTCCTGCCACATATCAGGTTGGGGTAGGAGCACACACTCCCGCCGCCCGTGCCCTAGAGTAGCCGGTATAGGTCGAACAAGTTCAGAAGGTCATACTAATGTAGCTGGTAGCCCAAGTTCAACCTGAGGTTAGAGCAACAGTTTTTGAGGAGTAGCTCAGGCTCGAGAGGTACAAGAAGTACCACCCTCCTACTTCTAGTTGCTTGGATTTAGAGGATGCCTAGGGTTCTCTTGAGGAGTGCAACCGTATCCTTCGTACTATGGGTGTTGTGGTGTCTAGTGGAGTTTCTTTCACTACATTCCAGCTTAGAGGAGAAATCTATCAGTGGTGGGGAGCATACGAGTTGGGTAGTGCGGCCAGGAAGCTTCACTCACTAGGACTCCATTCTCAGATATGTTCTTGAGGAAGTATGTCCCTTAGAGTCTCAGAGATATATGACGCACAGAGTTTGAATAGTTGCACCAGGGTTCTATGACCTTGTCAGAGTATGCGCTCTAGTTCAGTGATGTGGCTAGGCATGCATCGGCCTTGGTTGCTACTGTTCGGGAGCGGGTTCATCAATTTATTGAGGGGATCAACCCCAGTATTAGATTTAGCATGGCCCGAGAGTTGGAGATGGACATCACAGACCAGTAGGTGGTGGGGACCACTAGGAGATTGGAGGGTATGTTGGCTCGAGAGAGAGAGAGAGGAGAGGGAGGTCAAGAGGTCTCGAGAGTCTGGTGCATATAGTGGTACTCGAGCCCCAACTGCAACTCAGGGTAGGGCTGTGGGAGTCGCCCTGTTAATTTGGCACATCCAGCCGCCAACCGTACTCTGGCCCTTCCTAGGCCCCAAACTCCCTATTCTGCAACGCCATTGTCTAGTGTAGCTCCGGTACGGGGTACTTTCAACGGTTAGTCCAGCCGATTAGGCTTGTGCAAATCACAACAACCACGTCCTCCGAGAGCTTGCTTTAGTATGGTAACACTCGTCATATGGTGAGGGATTGCCCCAGACATAGGAGGGGTGCACCTCCACATACCACATAGGCATCGCATGCTCCACCAGCTCCTCACGCTATGGCTACACCACCAGCTACAACTCGACATGCACAACCAGCTCGACGTGGAGGTTGGACAAGTAGAGGTTGCCATATAGGGGAGGCCATGCCAGATATTATGCCCTTCCTGCTAGGAAGGAGGCTGTTTCATCCGATCTTATCATCACAGGTATTGTTTTGGTTTTGTCATAGAGATGCATCAATCTTATTTAACCCAGACTCCACTTATTCTTATGTGTTATCTTATTTTTCTCTGTATTTGGGTGTATCCCGTGATTCTTTGAGTTCTCTTGTTTGTGTATCTAAACCCGTGGGAGATTCTATTGTTGTTGACCATGTGTATCGGTCGTGTTTGGTTGTTATAGGTGGTTTTTAGACCAGGGCTAATTTATTACTTCTCAGTATGGTGGATTTCGATGTTATTTTGGGCATGGGCTGGTTGTCGCCCTATATCCTCGATTGTCACGCAAAGATGATGATGTTGTATATGTTAGGTCTACCGTGGATAGAGTGGAGAGGTACTTTAGATAATATTCTTAGCAGGGTTGTTTCATTTCTTATGGCTCCGCAGATGGTTAAGAAGGGGTGTGATGCGTATCTGGCATATGTGAGATATGTTAGTGTTGATACTCATACCATCGAGTTAGTTCCAGTAGTTAGATTATCAAAATGTATTTCTGGTGGATCTTTCGGGCATGTCGCCGGACAGAAGTACCAACTTTGATATTTATTTGTTACCGGGCACTCATCCCATTTCTATTCCACCCTATCGTATGGCCCCAACAGAGTTGAATGAGTTAAAGGAACAGTTGCAGGAGTTGCTTGATAAGTGATTCATTGGGCCTAGTGTGTCGCCTTGAGGTGCTCTAGTCTTATTTGTAAAGAAGAAGGATTGTTCCATGCGGGTGTGTATTGGTTATCGCGAGTTGAACAAGGTTACAATGAATAACATGTATCCATTCACACACATTCATAACCTATTTGATCAGCTTTAGGGTGACAAAGTGTTCTCTAAGATTGACTTGTGTTCAAGCTATCATCGGTTGATTCTTCGGGAGCCAGATATCCTGAAGAATGCTTTTAGGACTTGATATGGCCATTATGAGTTCCTTGTGTTGTCTTTTGGTCTGATCAATGCCCCAACAACATTCATGCACTTGATAAATAGTGTATGTCAGCCCTATATTGACTCATTGATCATTGTGTTTATTGAGGACATTCTGGTGTAATCCCAGAGCCGGGAGGATCATGAGCATTACCTGAGGACTGTGCTTCAAACCTTGAGAGAAAAGAAGTTATATGCAAAAATTTTGAAGTGTGAATTCTGGCTAGATTCGGTTGCATTTTTGGTTCATGTAGTATCGAGTGAGGGGATCAAGGTAGATTTGAAGAAGATTGAAGCAATACAGAGTTGGCCTAGACCGTCCTCATCTATAGAGATTCGGAGTTTTCTTGGTTTGGCAAGATATTACTGTCGATTTGTAGAGGGCTCCTCATCTACTGCAACACCTATGACCAGGCTGACCTAGAAGGGTGCTCCATTCAGGTTGACCGAAGAGTGTGAGGAGTGCTTTCAAAAGCTTAAGACAACTTTGACCATAGCCCTAGTGTTGGTATTTCCTACTGGTTGGGGGTCCTATACGGTGTATTGTGATGCGCCGCGCATTGGTCTCGGCGCGATGTTAATGAAGAACAGTAGGGTGATTGCGTACACGTCTAGACAACTGAAGGTGCATGAGTAGAACTATCATCTCCACCACCTTGAGTTAGCAGATATTGTTCATGCTTTAAAGATCCAGCGACACTATTTGTATGGTGTCCTTCGTGAGGTCTTTACCGATCACCGGAGTCTACAACATTTCTTTAAACAAAAGGATCTTAAATTATGGTAGCGGAGGTGGTTAGAGTTGCTTACGGATTATGAAATCACCATTCTCTATCATCCCGTGGCCAATGGGGTGGCAACTGGCTCAAGTTTACATTCACAAGATTGTTAAGCTTCATGGCGTGCCAGTACCTATCATCTCTGACCGAGGTAAGCAGTTTACATCGCGGTTCTAGAGAGCCGTACAATATGAGTTGGGTACTCGGGTGGAGTTGAGTAGAGAATTTCACCCTCAGACAGACGGACAGTCCGAGCACACTATTCAGATATTGAAGGATATGCTTCATGCATGTGTGATGGATTTTTGGGGTGCTTGGGATTAGTTCTTTACACTTGTAGAGTTTTCCTACAACAACAGTTATTAGTCGAGTATTCAGATGGCCCTGTATGAGTCTTTGTATGGTAGGTGGTGCCGGTCCCCGGTGGGTTGGTTTGAGCTGGGTGAGTCTCACTAATGAGTATAGACTTGGTTTAGGATGCAGTGGAAAAGGTTAAATTGATTCATGATCGACTTCGTACAGCCTAGTCCAGATAGAAGAGTTATGCACATCGGAAGGTTTGTGATATTGCATTCATGGTTGGGGAGTGGGTCTTGCTCCGAGTTTCGCCTATGAAGGGAAATATGAGGTTCGGGAGGAAGGGAAAACTCAGCCCTAAGTACATCGGACCTTTTGAGATTCTTGAGAGGGATGGTGATGTTGCTTACATACTTGCACTACCACTTAGTCTCTCTGTAGCTCATCCAGTGTTCCATGTTTCCATGCTCCAGAAGTATCACGATGATCCATCTCATGTGCTAGACTTCAGCTCAGTCCAGTTGGACAAGGATCTATCTTATGTCGAGGAGTCGATGGTCATTTTTGAAAGGCATGTTCGAAAGTTGAGGTCGATGAACATTGCTTCAATGAAGGTTCAGTGGAGGGGTCATCCGGTCGAGGAGGCGACTTGGGAGACCGAGCATGATATGGACAGCCGTTATCCTCATCTTTTCACCACTTCTCTATACTCGTTTGAGAACAAACATTTGTTTTAAGAGGGGAGGATGTAACGATCCGGCCGGTCATTTTGAGAGTATTAGCCCTGAACCGCTATTTATTGCTACCTCTATTTCATTCTATGATTACGTGACTTCCTGGGAGATTTGGTTTTTGTTTCGAGTGAAATAGACACATAGTCCCAACATCGGAATTTTATGTTCTAGGAATTTAGTGTAGTTTGAATTGTGTGAAAACGACTTCAGAATGGAGTTTTGACGGTTCCAATAGCTGCGTAGGGTGAATTTCGTCCTAGGAGCGTGCTCGGATGTTGATTTGGAGTTCTGTAGGTCACTTCGGCATAAATTGGCGAAAGTTGGAAAGTTGGATGTTGAAGCTTGGCAATGTCTGGGTGCTGCAGAACCGAGTTTTCAGGGGGGAGGGCTAAGTGATGGCCGCACCTGCGATGGAAATTCTACATGTGCGGAGCCGCAGATTCGGCTAAGGACTCGCAAAAGCGGAAAGTGCTGGGCAGAAGGTTTAAAATCGAGGGTTTTCCAGTTTCTTCATATTTTGATATATAGAGCTCGGATTGAGGCAAATGTTTGAGAGATTTTCAGAGGAAACATTTTGGAAAGGATTCTTAACTCATTTTTTGATTAATTTCCACTAATCTATCATTATTTCTTCTTTTAATTAAGAATTTGGGTTGAGAAATTGGGGGCAAAAGGTGGAAAAATCCTTATGTCGAATTTTGAGGTTTCCATCGAGATTCTTGTATCGGATTAGAGTAATTTACATATAGGTGAACTCGTGGTTGAATGGATATTCATATTTTATGACTTTTACCCGATTCCGAAACATGGCCCGGGTTGACTTTTTGGGGTGATTTTTCCAATCTTTGCTAAAATCATAATGTCATTGTTTAAATTAGTTTCTTATTGTTATATTTATAGAATGTAATTGTTTTGGCTAGATTCGGGCCGATCGGAGTTGTAAAACCAAGGGAAAGGCCTTCTTATTGATTGATTGAGCAAGGTTTGAGGTAAGTGACTTGTCTAACCTTGTGTTGGGGAAATTCCCTTTAGGATTTGGTATTGTTATGATATTTGCAATACATGAAGGCCCCGTACGCGAGGTGACGAGTTCATACTCGGGCGAAATGTTGAAAATCCGGCTTTTAGTAAATAGTTCCTTTTTATTCCCTTAATTGAGTTACTCTAGCACGCGTAGTCATCATGTTTAGCCTAATGTCACATGTCTACGTGTCCTATATCTTACTTGAAATTTGTGCAACATCCTTAGTAGAATTACCTGCTTCCTTTGATTTTGTATTCATTCTTTAACTGTAGTATTTCCTTGTTGTATTTTCAATGTTTCCTATTTGTTATGTGTTGTTTTAGTGATTTTGTTGAGATAAATTTTTGGTTGTGGCCCGAGGTTTCTGCCGTGTGGAGTGTTATTGTGGCACGAGGTTTCTGTCGTGCAGAGTGTTATTGTGGAACGAGGTTTCTGTCGTGCAAAGTGTTATTGTGGCACGAGGTTTCTGCCGTGCGAAGTGTTATTGTTGCATGATGTTTCTGCCATGTAGTTACCATTGTTTGTACGAGGTTTTTGTCGTGCCGTTGTAAGATATTTACTTTTGGGACTACGAGGCGGTACTGTCACGACCCAGAATTCCAACTGTCGGGACCGTGATGGAACCTAACATTTCACTTGCTAGGCAAGCCAACATTAGAGGATCTTTAAGCCAATTTTAATCAATTACGATAAGTAAAAAAGAATTAAGCCGAACTGAAATTATGTTGAGTGCGATATAACATAAACATCATTAATATCTAAGTACACCCCGGATCTGGGTCACAATTCACGAGCTGCTAGAGCCTCTACAAATAGGGTTTGAAATAAATACAACTGTCTTGAATGAATAGAACAGTAAAATAAAGTAAATGGAAGGGGACTTCAAGATCTACGGATGCCAGCAGAACTAGCTCGAGTCTCCAAAAGAAAATTCGAGCCGAAACGTCTCAGGGGCAGCTTGGACTAGTACCAAAATCTGCAAAAGAAGTACATAGTGTAGTATGAGTACAACCGACTAAATATACTCCTTAGTTGTCGAGCCTAACCTCGATGAGGTAGTGATGAGGTTATGACAAGACACCCACGTAAAATAAACTTGTGCAGATAACAATATACGTACAACACAATAACAAATCAAATTTGAACATGTTATTTTTTGAAGGGACATGCGAAAGGGGGTACAAAATATGATAATACTACAGGGAATGATAACAAAATAATCAATAAGCCTTTAACCAGTAAAACGATTAAACATAATGAAAAAAACGACACGACATCACCCTTCGTGCTTTTACTCTCAACTTCACTTTGAAACAATAATAGCTGCATGGCACCACCCTCCGTGCTTTTACTCTCAACCTCACTGTGAAACAATAATAACTGCATGGCATCCCCATTTGTGCTTTTACTCTCAACCTCACTTTGAAACAATAATAACTGCACGACATCACCCTTCGTGCTTTTACTCTCAACCTTACTGTTAAAAAATAATAACCACATGGTATCACCCTTCGTGCTTTTAACACTCTCTTATGGCACGGAATATCCCTTCTTGCATTAACACTCTCCCTTACCATATAACATTGAGCATAAACAAAAGGGAGACAGAATAAGCAAGAACATGCCTCACATCAATAATGTTTCCACAATACCATCCTCAACTTCGGAAAAAAATACTAATTTATCTCAAATAGCTCATAAATGCGAAAATAATGATCAATTTAGTAATTAACTGGACTAAGCATGGATATCATGATCAAAGAAAGAAATAAATTGCAAGAAAATAAGTTCCGTCGCATGTTTGACCCAACAACAACGCATAAGTACTCGTCACCTCACATATACATTGTACAAAACATCTAAACATGTAGCAAATAGTCAAACAAGTCCTAATCCCTCAAGTCAAGGTTACCACGACACTTACCTTGCTCCAACACCAACTCAAAGCTCTACCGGGACCTTTCCCCAAGAATTTGTCTCCAAACCACTCGTATGTATGAATTGATGTTGAGTTTTCTCTTCAAAATCACTCCAAGGCCGAGCCCTAATTGAAGGGATACAAAAAATTGGAGAAATCTCGTTTTTGAAATGTTTTAATCACTGGGCGTCGGGTGTTAATCGCGTTCGAGTGAATCCTGACGTGTTCGCAAAGAGCAAAGACTGTTTGGCTTACGCGATCCGGGGAAACTCTACGCGTTCGCGAAAGTATAGCCCGCCTAACCTCCGCGTTCGCGATACTGGACACGCGTTAGCATAGAGTCACTCCAAATTCCCTACCCCCACCTCACTAAACTACGTGTTCGCGTGTGACTAGTTGTGTTCATGTAGAGCAGGCCCCCCAGTGCTCCACATTCGCAACCAGTGTCTTGTGATCGCATAAAAGAAACACTCACCCAGTTCAATTCACCCTTCGCGATCCTGAAGAAGGAAACCAGATGACATATGAAGCTGACGAAAAACCAGATTTTCTATGTCTAATACCATCCGTAGCCTATCCAAAATTCACCTGAGCCCTCAGAGCTCCAAACTAATTATGAACACTAGTCCATAAACCTCATACGAACTCACTCACATCATTGAAACACCAAAATAACGCCTAGAACTACTAATCAGTCACAAAATCAAATGAAATTCTCAAGAAAACTTTAAAACTTCTATTTTAACAACCAAACATCCCAGTCACGACAAACCAACTCCGTTTCTCCCCAAATTTGACAGACAAGTCACAAAATATGGTAATGGACCTATACTGGGTTCCAGAACCAAAATACGGACCCGACATTAACGAAATCAAATATCAGTCAATTCTTTAAAATCATTAAACCATTAAAAATTTTTCAATTTTTGACAAAAATCAATAACTCGAGCTAGAGACCTTTGAATTTGATTCTGGGCATACTCCCAAGTCAAAAATTGTGATACGGACCCACCGAGACTGACATAACACGAATATGGGTCCATTATCTCAAAACGTTGACCGAAATAAATTCAAATGGATTTTTAAGGCAAAAATTCATATCTTACCAGTTTTTAACATAAAAGCCTTCTGAAAAAATACCCGGGTTGCGCCTGCAAATAGAGGAAGGCTTAAAGAAGCTATTGGAGTCTTTAAAACGCATAATTAGATTCTAAAATTCTAGATAAACTATCGGGTCCTCACATTCTCCACCTTTAAAACAATCGTTCGTCCTCAAACGAATATAGAAAAGTGCTTGGGCTGGTGAAAAGGTGTGGATATTTACTATGCATGTCCGACTTGGACTCCCAAGTAGCTGCCTTGACCGCCTGGCCTCTCCACCACACTCGGTATGAGGGACAACTCTTTGACCTCAACGATCGAACCTGCCGGGTTAGAATAGCCACCGGCTCCTCCTCATAAGTCAAATCCTTGTCTGACTGGACTGATCTGAAAGCTAGCACATGGGACGGATCACCGTGATACTTCCGGAGCATGGACACATGAAACATCGGATGGACTGCTGATAAACTCGGTGGCAAAGCAAACCTGTAAGCCACCTCTCCTACTTTTTCAAGAATCTCAAAAGGTCAGATGTACCTAGGGCTTAGCTTGCCCTTCTTTCTGAACCTCATCACATCCTTCATGGGTAAGACCCGAGGCAATACTCTCTCTCCGACCATGAATGCAACATCGCGAACTCGACGGTCGACATAACTCTTCTACATGGAATGAGATGTGCGAGGTCAATCCTGAATAATCTTAACTTTATCCAAGGCATCTTGTACCATATCTGTACCCAACAATTGAGCGCCTCCTAGCTCAAACCATCCAACTGCTGATCGACACAGCCTCCCGTATAATGCCTTATAGGGAGCGATCTGAATTCTCTAGTGGTAGCTATTGTTGTAGTCAAACTTTGCAAGTGGCAAAAACTGACCCCACGAACCTACAAAGTCTATAACAAAAGCACGAAACATATCCTCCAATATCTGAATAGTGCGCTCGGACTGTCCATCCATATGAGGATGAAATGATTTGGTCAACTAAACCTGTAAGCCCAACTCATGTTGTACTGCTCTACAAATGTGTGAGGTGAACGACGTACCTCAATCACAAATGATAGACATGGGCACACCGTGAAGATGGACGATCTCGCAGATGTAGATCTCAGCTAACCGCTCTGAAAAATAGGTAACTGCCACAAGAATGAAATGCGCTGACTTGCTCTGCCTGTCTATAATAACCCATACCGCGTCGAACTTCCTCTGAGTCCGTGGGAGTCTAACCAAAAAATCCACAGTGATACGCTCCCACTTCCACTCAGAAATCTCTATCTTCTGAAGCAAACCACTAGGTCTCTAATGCTCATACTTTACTTGCTGTGAATTTAAACACCGAGATACATATGCAACTATATCCTTCTTAATCCTCCTCCGCCAATAATGCTTCTGCAAGTCCTGGTACATCTTGGCGAAACATGGGTGAAAAGAATACTGGACTTGTGGGCCTCCTCAAGAATCAACTCACGAAGTCCATCTATATTGGGCACGCAAATACAACCATGCACCCTTAAAACTCCATCATCTCCAACAGTAATCTGCTTGACACCACCGTGCCGCACTATGTGTCTAAGGACAAGCAAATGAGGGTCATCATATTGCCGCTCCCTGATACACTCTAACAAGGAAGACCGAGCGAGTGTACAAGCTAGAACACGATTGGGCTCTGAAACATCCAACCTCACGAACTAATTTTCCAAATCCTGAACATCTAATGCAAGCGGTCTCTTATCCACTGGAATGTACGCAATGCTTCCATACTCGCTGCCTTTCTACTCAAGGTATCGTCCACAACATTGGACTTCCCGGGATGATACAAGATTATGATATCATAGTCTTTAAATAGCTCCAACCACCTCCTCTGCCTTAAATTGAGATCCTTTGTTTGAACAAATACTAGAAGCTCCGACGATCTGTGAAAACCTCACACAACACACTGTAAAGATAGTGCCTCCAAATCTTCAGCGCATGCACAATGGCTGCCAACTCTAAGTCATGAACATGATAATTATTCTCATGAACCTTCAACTTCCGTGACACATATGAAAACACCCTGCCATCCTGCATCAATACCACACCAAGTCCAATACGAGATGCATCACAATATACCATGTAAGATTCTGAACCTGTAGGCAACACCAACACCGGCACTATAGTCAAGGCAGTCTTGAGCTTCTGAAGGTTAGACGCACACTCGTTTTACTATATAAAATGGGCACCCTTATGGGTCAACTTGGTCACTGGGGATGCTATAGATGAGAACCCCTCCACAAACCGACGGTAATAACCCGCTAAACCTAAGAAACTCCGGATCTCTGTGGCTGAAGTGGGTCTCGGTCAGTTCTGAACTGCCTCAATATTCTTAGGATCCACCTGAATTCCCACTGCCGATACAACATGACCTAAGAAAGTGTCAAAATCCAACAAAAAATCGCACTTTGAAAACTTGGCATATAATTGGCTGACTATCAATGTCCGAAGAAAAATCCAAAGATGTTGCTCGTGCTCCTCTCGACTACGGGAACATATCAAGATATCATCAACAAACACAATCACAAAGGAATCTCCTACTCTCTGACTGTCTAGCTGAAATTCATGTATTTGCTATTCAGAATTGTGGAAAGGTGATTTACTTGTGAATATTTTGCCATGTGTAAGGTTGGTTAAGTACCCTAATGTGCTGGTATGAAAGATTGGTAGCGAAATCACGTATGTGAATATGATTAAGTGCTAAGAACTGTGAATGATATGATAAACAGGAATGGTGGGTGATTCAGTCATACTACACTGATTGTGGAAATGTCTTGTTTTGACTCGTATTTTGGGCAATGATCTATTGTGACTTGATATCGTATGGGTGATTGGTTGTACTGAGATTGTGTCCTTGCGATGAAATTCTCTGTGAATATGGTGTTGTTGGAAAGGAAAAAGGGGAATATATGGAACATGTGATTTTGATTGTTTCTGTTTCTGTGCAATGCTTGCTGATTCTATTACTGTCTCTTATTTGTGCATTGCTGATCTTACTTAGAGTAAAGTTTATTCATACATACCAGTACAATTCAAATGTACTGACGTCCCTTTTTTCGGGGAGCGCTACATTCTTATGATCATTGTAGTTGGTTCCATAGTAGGTAATTCAGCCCACAGACCGTAGTGCCTCCTCTCCATTCCATCAGCTGCATTGGTGAGCCCCACTTCCTCTCGGGGCCATGTCTGGTTCATGCCACCTCCTTTTGAGTTTATTGTGTCTTTTAAGATATAGCCGGGGCCTTGTTGCCGGCAGGTAATATTATGTTCTAGTATTCGTAGAGGCTCCGTAGACACAATGTGGGTAGTGTACATATGTATTTTGGATAAGTAATGGTATGGGTCGGAATCATGTTCCATGTTGTAAATGTTGTATGTATTTTGTAAGTATTTGGTATCATATGTTGGAAATAATAAAAAGTAGAAATGAATTCAAGTCGTAAGTTTATGCTTAAGTTATAAATGGCTATTTCACATGAATTATGTATATTGAAATCACGGGGTAACGCATGGGATAGGAAAGGAAAATTAGGTTCGCTTGACCGGGTTCATTCGGTTAGGCACCGGTCTCGTCCCTCGATTTTGGGGCGTGACACCCAAAATATGAAAAAAATAGCAAATCCTCGATTCAAAACCTTCTACCCAGCACTTTCAGGTTTTGCGAGGCCTTAGCCGCATCTGCGGCTCCACGCCTGTGGAATTTCCATCGCAGGTGCGACAATCACTTAGACCCCCCACCCCGAAAACTCGCTTATGCGGCACCCTAAGTGCATCTGCGCTTGCTCTTCAGGGACAACCGCATTTGTGCTTCCGCTTATGTGTGCCACTAACCGCACCTGCGGTCCTTGCTGGCCTGGATCACTCACACTTTTGCGGCTCAAGGCCACTTCTGCGATGCCTTTACACAAAAAACAACCCCCTATTTCAAAATAGAAAAACATTTAAAACATAGCTAAACTTTGTTTTCCTAATCTTTCCAACTTTGTAGATATGAAACTTTCAAAAGACCTTTTTTACAAATTACAAAACTTTTATAAAACTTATGCCCACTTTTCAAAGTGTGCTTCTCTTTCAAAAACAAGTAGCTTTTGAAACATGATTTTGAACACTTACAAAACTTAAGGCACTTATTAAACAGAGAATGTAGACATTTAATTCCCTGAACCTAGTTTAAGTCATAAGGAGCTACCTCAGGTAGGTTTTAGGGGGTGTCTTACACCTTTCCCTTAGAAGAAAAATAACCCTTAACTGAATCTCACCGGTTAGTATACCAATAGGATAATAATCTTATAAATAAATAGTTACCCTAGTATACCTTTAAATATTAGGTGAAAACTCTCTTTTATCATCAACATGGAAACCACTAGATGAATCGTGTTTTGACTTATGCAAAATAGGGTGCAACAACATGGCGACTCTGCTGGGGATTTGACTAAGGTTCTGACCTTAGAAAATTTAGATTAGACCTGGTATTTAGGAACATTTGTTGATATTCTGCTTTAACTGTACTTAATGTGAAAATATATGCTTACATGTGCTTACTTGTTCAACATATACTTACATGTCTGCTTTGATGCTATTACTGTTATCACAGTATCTGTTACCGCTTTATATACACTGTCATCACACTCTTTCCTATCGATTCTTGGTTGTACACTATCACACACAATGGCATGTAAGGGTTGTCTTTTACACCCTTCTTAACCTTCTTTCAAAATTCATTAGACTTAGAGAATGGCTTTGTCATGACAACTGCCATAACATCTCGCAATATTCAGTCCAACTCCAAGAACTAGGAAACATTCCTCTCTAGCAAACATAGGTCATACTGCATAAATGTTAGGTGAGTCGGTCCTTGGCATCGACACACAATTAGGAAAACTGCCCTAATGTCAACAGGTTATGCACCCAACGACATGACTTTTGTGGAATGACGAACCAATGACACTAAAGATCCGGATCAAAACTCTTATCAAACCTCTATCTTCACCTCCTCAGAAATGGAAATCAACCAGAACATCCCCGAAATTAATATGGTCATGGGAGCGCTGCATAAGCTGAAGCAATGGTCGAAGAATATATGCTGAAACCATGGAGATGAGATTAGGACGCACTTAGGAGTATTGACTGCTTTACTAAACATTCAGGACGATAGCGTTCTCACAAGATTATTGATCGAATTCTAGGATCCAAAGAAAGTGGTTTTGAAGTTTGTTGACTGCGAATTGGTGGCAACGCTGGAAGACGTCCCTAACTTCATAGACCTGCCATTTGCTGGGAGAAAGTTGATACCGCCATTTACCATGTCTGGCTACAAGTTTCTCGATGCTTTAGGTTTGGTGGGTAGTTGGAGTATGAGAAACATTGAAGATGGATGGGTGAGCCTAGACAATTTGTTTGACAGGTTTGGACATCAAGAGAGCTACGAATGGTACCTGGGAGAGTTCCAGTGCGATAAAGCAATATGGGAAAGTTTCTGTCCTTTGGTATTCTCTTTGGCATTGCTAGGGTTACCGATTTTCCCATAGAGGAGAGGGAGAATCAACATCAATTTATTTCCCGTGTTCATAAAAAAATTTTGGGGTAACCTCCAAGGAACCTTGGTGCCTATGATATTGGAAAAAAGTCTTAGAGAATTGTCTGCATGTTCCCGGGGGTACAATTTCTTCAAAGGATGCAACCTATTACTCTAAATGCGGGCCACGTAGCACTTCATTCAACGAGAGGCCACTATTGACTACTTTGTGGGTGTTGTAAATATGATCAGGAGTCACAACGAGAGGATGAGGCAATGGGTCACCCCGCACGGACAGTCAAAATGGAGATATATGTTGACAAACTTGAGCGGAGAATGGATAAACTGGAAGCTTTCGTGGTTGAGCGGTAGGGAAATTCTAAGGACCCCCCAGAAGTATTTCATAGAGCTGATAGGACTGGAAGAATTCAACCATATGCACTCCTACTTTTTCTTTGTATGAAAATAAGTATAATGGTTAGATCCCGATCCCATGAGTAAGGAAACTTCAAGAAGAGTGGAGTGATATAATTATGATGCCTATGTGTCAGAATTCATGGTGCACTTCAAAATACTATGGCTAGATAAATGAAGAGGATGAGTTGGCCCGACCAAGAAAAGAAGGAGTGCCTTGGTTGGAAGATGCAATAGCACCCTTACAAATCTATCACGAGATTTTTCCTCATTACCTTGTGGCTACCTCCATGCATCGCCAAGTGGTCCCAGGGTTAGTTGATTATATGTTGCCACCTCCAGAAGATGATGATCGAGTGGTCGAGTGTATAAAAATTGAATCTGAAATAAAACCAGAAGAAGATGCCGAAGAAGAGCTCAAGTACAATGATGAAGAAGAAGAAGATTTGACGAAGATTTGAAGAAGACCCATAAGAAGAGGAACCAAAAGAAGAAGAAGACACGGGAGATGATTCTAGGGATGGATACTAGTGGCTAGTTGATTTTCCCCTTTTTCCCATCTTGCATCCTTTATATCGTACCCTTTAATTTTCCTAAGGGAAAAACTGTTAAGCCCATGTAATCTTGTGAATGTTGAAAAAACAATGTTGTAATTGTTGATCCCGCCTGTTAAAATCCAAATGTCATTAATGAAAAAACAAAAGTTTGCCCCAGATCTAAATGTGTCAAATCTGATTGTTTGTCAAAATTCGCGATATAGGCCCACCTCCAACAAAGAGAGGTCCCTCGCACATTAGGAACCAAATTTATACGTGAACTAACTGCTCTACGTGCTCCTATTTGTGAAAACACTGAAACTGACTTAAGTTATTCTTTTCTTTTCCTTTCTTGCATTACATTATTATTATTCCCCGAAATAGAGGTTGGTTTGTGTTGACTCGAAAAACAGGCCAAACCACCTTACAACTTGAGATAAAAAAGGAAGATGTCTGCAACTAATGACCCGAATAGACATGCTTTGGTAATAGCCGAAAACTCGGGGCAATCGGAAGAAAATAATGATACTCGGAATGATGAACATGTTGCCATGATGGCACTCGGGAATTGGCACATTTCGTCGTGATGATGCTCCCACAACCACTCCATTTTGTGTCACTAGACTCGATCCTCGATCACTTTCCTCCAACTACCCCCAAGCAAACAATACCCCAACCACAATCACTATAAACCCCACAACCCAGATTCTACCCCCCCCCCCCCCCCCCCCCCCCCCCCTCCCCAGTAACCCCGAAAAACCCACCAAATCCTTTAGATACACCCCTTATGTTCCGAACTATATCCATACACTATGAAACCCACCAATCGCCACTAACACAATTCATACCCCTCCCCGTGACAACTTCACCTTCGCTAACAATAAAAACCAGCACATACCTATGGCATATACCGCAACACATTAGTGATATGTTCCACCCATATATGTCACTTCATAGCCCACCTTCATAGTGCTTGTCACGGTCAGGTTGCCTTATGAAATTGACCAATACGCGGAAATGGAAAGGGAAGCAAAGAACAAAGAAGAAGATTCGGTATCCGAACAATTGAGATCTTTGAGGAAACAAAATGAAGGATATTCAAGTTGCTCGACAATGTGAGAGCCTAGATTACGAGTATTTGTGCATCCACCCTTGTATGGACATGCCAACATGATATAAGCCTCCAAAATTTGACATTTTTTATGGGATAGTCGATCCCCATGAACATTTGAGGGCCTACTGCGATAAGTTGGTCGGAGTGGGAAGGAATAAGAAATTGAGGATGAATTTTTTTTGAGGAGTTTGATAGGAGAGGCATTCATACACCTACTAGGATCCCAAAAACTAGAAGGAATGGCAAGATATGGTAGAGGATTTCATGAATTATATCGGGTTTAGTACCAAAATTCCTCCGGACAGATTCACCCTGGTAAACTTGTAGAAGAAAACATCACAATCATTTTAAGAGTATGTCCGACATTGGAGGTCGGAGGCTGCCAGGACCAAGTCCCCGGTAGATGACAATCAATTGGCCAAATACTTCATCAGGGCCTAAGAAAGAACTTACTTTGAAAAGATGATAGGCATGATGGGCAGAAGTTCCCTGAACTTGTTAATATTGGATAATTTTTGGAGGAAGGAATCAAGTACGGCAAGATACAATCAATGGCCACGTTGCAAGCAACCAGCAAAAGAAATTTAGTCCGGTTCGATAAGCAATAGAAAGAAGAAGAAAGAAGAAATATCAGCAATTGTTCCCTATTACCAGTCCAGTTCATCCCACGAAAACAACTCTTGCTCTCCGAACAACCATTCTCCACATCCACCTACATATGCTCCAGTATACAACGCACAACCATACTATTATCCCTAGCCTCAATATAATCCACCACGCGCCCATATAAATCCAAATCTTTCATGACCATACACTCATTTTGAAACCACCACCCATTAAAATTGACCCACATATGCACCCCAACCTCACCCAAATTTTTAGGAAAGAGGTCCTAGAAATTACACCCCGATTTATGAACCCTTAGCATATATGTTTGAGAGGCTGAGAAGAGCTAGCCTGACATATCCAGTAAAAGGGAGTATTCCTGAGCATCCTTCAAAATACTTTGATAGAACTAAATTGTATTCTACCATTCAGGCGTATCGAGGCATGATATAATGTCTTTTCATAATATCTTGTGGCTAGGGGAATTAACCTTGAAATTTCCTTTATATTTTCTCCTATATATTCTAAGTATTGGATATCTTGAGTTTTTTGATATTCTTCTATATTATCTTTTAATAATTTTTCTAATAAATTTATATTTTCTAAAGTTTGTAACCAGTACTGGAGATATTCGTAGTTGATCATTAATCTAAATATAAACCTAGTTCATATAAATCTAATTCTCCTATATCCTCTGATATAATTAGTTATGTCCATCCTTGTTCCATTATCTTTATTATTTCAAAAGTAACCAAAATATCGTAAATTTTCTTCTAATATCGTTATTAAGTTGTTTAAAGGTATATAATATGGGTATTTTGTAATTATTATTGTCATCTATTAGATATGTGTGGTTGTTCATTAGATATGTATTTATATTTATTCTTATCATGTGTTTACTAAACATATTCCTTCTAACCTCTTTGTTTATCATAAAGTCTATCATCCTTTAATAAGTTATTCTGAACAATCTTTTCTGGCCACTACCATGCTTTTCTTGCTTCAATCATTTACCCTAACAGCGCCTCAACTCTGTCTACTCCCCTAAATGGCTTCCTTGCCTACCGATTTCGACCTTAGGATGGCATAGTCTGGGCTTAACTACTCTCAGCATTACTAGACATGGCAAGATTTCTCAAGATTTTCTTTATAACAGTACTATAACATGATAAACATTTATGATATTCAAGAGATTATAAGGAATATAAAATTTTAGTTATACATGACTATGAATAAGTATACCTGATCTTGTAGCTAGTTTGAATGCTCCATAGTTTTTTAAGATATATTTTTATTTAAGAGAGTATTTTAGAGAGATGGTAGAGAAAGTGTGATTTTAGAACTTTGAATGAAGAGCTTGTCCCTCTTCTTCGGTTTAGCTTTTTATTTATAGATGAAGGTAGCTGATACCAAATTGTCCTAATTGCCCTTTTTCTTTACAAATGGGCGGTTCTAATTAAAAGCTTAAAAAGTAAAAAAGTGTNAAGCTAATTACTATTCTACTTTTGGCTTATTATAAGAAAACAAAAAACTTTACATAATTGTATTTCTTTATGTCTTTATCATAAGTCTTTTTCTGTCGGCCATCTCCTTTATGTCATTTTCTTGTCTGGAATCTACTTTATGTGGTTTTCTTTCTTATCTTCTTTGCTGGATCTGCTTTCTTTCTTTAGTTGGCTTCATCTAACTGGACATCTGGGATTACGTTATCTTCTTCGTTGTATTTTGAGCATTGTGATCAGGGTATACTGGTCCAACTAATTTGCAGTATCTGGTCATTATCTGTTGAGAAATAAAGTCTTTTCGTATAGATCTTGTCATTGGTTGTTGCTCGGGTCTAAGTAATATCATTACCCATTTCCGTATATCTTCCATGTCATTTTCTCGTAGTTCTTTTGAGTGTGCGTATATTATTGTCTGTCCTCTTGAGTAGTAGTTCTATACTGGACTTTCATTTAGGTAGTTCTTTGCTAGCTCGCTAAGCATTGTAGATAGTCCAATTATTCTTTTATTTGCATAGAAATCAGGTATTCCTACTTTAGGTATCTCTGGTTGTTGCTCTATCTTTTCGGGTATGATCATGTCTCGTGTAAGTCCTATTTTAATAACTTGAATTGGTGATTTTATCTCATCATAGAGTATTTCTGCTGGTGCTGTATAGAATTTTATAAAAAATAGGTTTCCTTTGGTAATTCTTTTATAGGTAGTAAAGGGTTTGTATATTTCTGTTATTGTGGCTATTTCTTCTCCTATAGATGTATATACGGTACTAAGTAGTCCGTAATTGTAACAAGTGTTGACTAGGTTTGCACTAGTTCATGGTTGTGCTATAAGGCGGTTGTAACCTTGTAGTGGTTGTGTTATATAGTCTTCTGCTGGATTTTTGTAGTTTTGGATCTTGGATTTAGGTTTAGAAAAGTCTGTAGTTTGTGGATATTTTCGATATATGATCTGGTTATATGATTGTATGTTTGTTTTTCTTGGTTTAGGCTATCTTTGTATGTGTTTATTTGGGGTGGTATGTATAATGGGTCTTTTCTTATTTTTAATATAAATGGTTTGTCGAATACTACATTCATATTTGAATTATTATACCTTGGCTTGCTAGTTCCTGCTGCTGATGTGATGTTAGATGCTGCCGATGTACCTGAAATACTAGATTTTTCGTTAGATTGAGTTTTTAGGTGTTTCTTAACGTCACCTTTTAGCTCCGCATGTTTTAAGTCATGTTGCATACTTAGCTCCGCGTTTTTAATGTCACGCTGCTGACATAGCTCATTCTATTCTATCTTTTGCAGTCTCGTTCCTATACTGTCCACTTGTAAGGAAAATGTAGTAAGGATTGAGAGTATATCTGTAGTGTTATCTTCTGTTTGAGTACCTTTGTCTTGATAGGTGATCTGCAATCACATTCTTGTTAGTTGAAATTACTTCAATTGTAAATGTAAAGTTTTGTATGTTCAATACAAGTCTCCGTATTTCTTTTGTAGTAACTGAATCCTGTATTTTTCTTGTAAGCCACCACTTAACTTGTGTATTATCTGTTCTTACAATGAATTTATTATAAACTATATAGGGTTCAAATGCTAATAAATATTTATATAACGCAAATAGTTCTTTTCTATTTATTTCGCATTTTATTTGTGGTTCTGTATATGATCCTGAGTAATATCTACAATGGTGTTTTATTTTTTCATTATCATATTTATAATTGAGAATTCCTCCATAGCTGTCATACTAGAATCAGTTTCTACTATGTATGTGAATTGTCTTTTTTCATCCGGAAAATATAGTTTTGGTAGTTTTTGACACATAATTTTAATCTTTTTTATATGTATTTTATCTTTTTCGTCAAAATGGTATTCTACATCTTTCTTTAATTTTTTCTGTAATGGTTTTAAATTTTCTGCTAATTTAGGGATATATTCCCTTACTTGGTTAACTAATCCTAAAAATGATTGTAACTTCTTTTTTGTATCAAGTGTTTCGTTTAAGTTAATTATTTTTTGTACTATATGAGTTTGCATTTTTATTCCATTTTATCTATTTGTATAACTAAAAATTCTATTTGATTTTTCATTACTTCTGCTTTCTTTTTACTTAAACTAATTCCTGATATTTCTACAATGTGTATGAATTTTTCTAGTAGTTTTATATGTTCATTCTCTGTTCTATAATATAATAGTATATCATCTATATATATTATGCAATTTTTTAATTGGTTGAAGTAGTTGTCCATAAAGTGTTGGTATCTACCTGGTGCGTTTTTATATCCAAATGGTAATACATTCCATTCATAGAATCCTTGTGGTACTGTAAAGGCTGTTAATTTTTTAGATTCATCTTCTAGTTTCAGATGCTAAAATCCTGATTTACAGTCAAATTTGCTAAAATAATTATGTCCCTGTATTTGTCTTATTTTTAATATCTTATTCGGTATTGGGTAATTGTATGTTTTGGTTTTTGCATTTAAATTTCTATAGTCTATAACCATTCTACTTTTTCCTCTTTTTTGTTCACTATGTTTATTTACTATAAATGCTGGGCTAGTATGTTTGCTATTGCTTTCTTGTATGTATTTATTGTCTAATAATTCTTGTATATGTATTTTAAATTCTGTTAGGTCATTAAAATTGTATTTTAAAGGTTTTTGTGTATTATACTATTTTCTTCTATTAGTTCGATTTTTATTTTTGTTTTATGTTTTTCCCATCCTTGTAGGGGATTATCATTATATAGTAGTTCTAATTTATCTTGGAGTAGTTTTATCTTATCTATTGAAAATATGATTATTTCTATTTTATGGTTGCTTAGTGTTATATTTTCTAATTTTTGGGTGATTTTCTCACTTCCTTTAATCCATAGTGTTGTTTTTCTTAATTTATTATTTACTCTTTTTGCTCCTATTCTTTGTTTACATGGGGTAGTAAACCGCCAATGTGTTTTTGTTATAGTATGTGGGAATAACTTATCTAAAAATGGCATTCCTAGTAATATGTCTTTATTTGCGAATTCATAACTATATATTTCTCCTATGGTTAATATTTTATCCCATATTTGTATTTTTAGATTCCTTACTGTATGTGTTATCATACTTCCCTCATTGTTAAATCCTGTTACTACTAGGGGTGTTCTTAACTTTTCCCATTTGTTTTCTGGTCGACAATTACNTTTCATAACTTATTGTTAATTGCTTATCTTCTAAGTTATATGGTTTGACTTTTTCTAACCACTTTATTCCTAGTGTAATGTTTTTATCTCCTTGATATATTTTGAAATTTATTAATATTGGTATTCCTCCAATAATTAATTCTTTTTCAGTCGTTTCTTCAATTTTTCTTAGTGTTTTTGGTAATTTGAACATTGTTGTTCATTCGTTACTATTTCTTTTTCTGGTATTAATTCTATTATAACATAATTTTCTTTTTGTCCTGTATTTATTAATATTACATATTTCCTTTGGTCCATTATTCCTGTTATATAATAATGATGTGGTTTTATTTCTTCTATTTT
>MDKI01242319.1:0-25122 GCA_005239505.1 Nicotiana paniculata | reverse complement strand
AGTGAATACAGATGGAGCATCTAGAGGTAATCCAGGAAGGAGCTCGATTGGATTCTGTTTGAGGAATGACAAGGGTGATATATTGTATGCTGCTGGAAGGGAGATTTCAGAAGGTTCTAATAATGAAGCAGAGGCAATAACTATTTTGGAGGCATTGAGATTATGTAAAGCACTGAACCATACACATATATGGCTTGAAACAGATTCACTCCTTATGAAGAACATAGTCGAAGGAAAATGGAAGCCACCCTGGTCTATTACTGACTTTGCTGAAGAGATTGGCAGTTTGGTGAATGATGTAGAAATTCAGGTTTCACACATATTTAGAGAAGGCAATAAATTGGCAGATTACTTAGCCAACCATGCGCTTGATTGTGGGGACATAGAATGCTTTGAATTTGGGGATCTTGAACCTCAAGGAATGATGATAGTGAATGAGGACAAGTTACAATGCCCACACATAAGAGTAAGAACTGTAAGGAGTTAGGAGGAGATAAAGGAACATCAGACCATGGAGTGGATAGTTTTAATTGCTTGAAGCTGCATGTCCTAAACTATAAGAAGGAGAGCATGGGGACCAAGTATATTCCTAACCTGTTTTTCTTTTTTGCAGGAACAAAAACTGAAATATTGTTCTATTTTGAAAGGGAACTCCTTATGGTGGTATTAATGCTTGGCATTCATTCCATAGAAGGAACCTTAGACATGGACAATATCTTAGTAGCAAGGCATAACATGGTAAGATGTGGCTACAGAAATAACGAGCCCAGAAAGAGAATTGGGCAGAGCAGGAGGAGGTGAAATTGTACAGTGCTGTCAAGTTTGACAGCAGGATATCTAGGATGTACTAATGCATTTTCTAATGGAATTCTCAAAGAGAAGGACATTAAAACAAAGCATTTCAAAGTACAAAAGAAATGAAAGAAGATGGAGACACACTGGAAAAAAGAAGCACTGGACAGTGGTTACAACACAGGACAAGAACTGGAGTTTCATGATGCTCAGATACTTGATGACAACAGAATGCATATATGGAGTCGATACTGTAAACATGCCCTACTCTAAGCCATACTCACATTTGGTGGTATTAGTACTTAGTACTCATTCCAATGTGAGGAAAGCTAGAGTAGGCACAAGCATGAGGGTAATTGAGATCATAAGCAAATACAAGATGCAATACATGGACAACTCTGTACAGAATGGTCAGTGTGGGTTAAAGAAAGAGCCAACACCAAGCAGTCCTGCATATTCTTGGACAACCAACACATGCGAGCAGTGTTCAGTATACGAGCAGTCTGTTGGCATCAAATACTGGAACAATGTGAGCTAATCTGGAAGGTGTTCATAATGCAACAAGAATAAGTAGCACAATATCTATGAACTGGACAATTTATACATGTTAATAGAGCAGGTGAGACGAAGATTTCACGCAAGCAACGAGGTCGGGCAGTGAAAATGGGAAGTAAGCAGTTGATTGCCACAAAGGGGATCTAAGTACATACTGGATCAATATACTGATACGCAATACAGATCAACATCTGGATATGCAATGCAGACTTATTCACTGGATCTTACTTTACGCAATGGTTAGGAACTACACATGGATCGAGCAGCACACTTTGAGTGATTATCATGCCAATAAGGTTTACAGATTATATCTAGTTTTTATACAAATTTTAGATGCTAGTTCATAGTATTAGTATTTCAAGTTGTAATATCAAGTTGATAATAGGAGTTATGTAGTAGACATAAATTATGGTTTTGCATAGTGCAATACGACATGCTACCTTGTTTTATTTTTCTATATGTAAATAAAAACTAGCCCTAGGCTCTGCCTAGTGGATTGCTTAAAAAAAAATACAATAAACATGAAACCATAAACTTTCGAACCAACAACTTTCCGAACCCACAAATTTCATAAACCTCCGAACTCATAATTTGGGTACTTGTAAAATTTCGAATCAGTAAACAGAAAGATGAAAAAATTAAAACTGAAGATGTATAAAAAAAAAGTATTTTTTCCTCGGGGGAGGTATGAAAAACAGAAATTTGAAATTACAAAAAAAAAAATTAACTTTTTTTGTGTGGTGAGGGGGGGAGGGGCAGTGGGGTAGGGGTGGGGTGGTGCACAAAAAGGAAAAACAGTAATCTAAAAATTACCAAAAAAAAGACGAAGAAAAAAACTCTTTTTGTGGGGGCAGGATGGGTGGTGATGTAAAAAAAATTGAAATTTGAAAAAAAAAAAAATCTTTTTGGAGAGAGAGGATGGGGTGGGTAGTGTGGGATGGAGTTAGGTGAGTGAGTGTGGGGTGGGTTGGTGAGGGTTGAGAAAAAGTTTTGGAAGGCGGCAGACCCTTCGCGAATGCGAAGAAGGCCTGACGCCTGTGACTTAAAGCAGAACAGGAGCGGATTTGTTCCATAATTTCATAACTCCTACGTTAGAACTCGTCCTAGGAGCGATTTTGAAGAGAAAACTCAACATCAATTCATAGGTTTTTACTCTTTAACTCATTTTCTTTCATTTCTAGCATCACCCATTAATTCCTAGCCCTAATATTTGTTCTTCCATGGTAGAAAACTAGGGATTTAGAGTATTGGGTGTGTTTTTGCAAATTGGGGATTTAGACCTCAATTTGGGGTAGGATTCCGAAACTAATTACATAATCGGGCTCGGGGGTGAATGGTTAAATGAATTTTGGTCTGAACCTCGGGTTTTGACCAAGCGGGCCCGGGTTCGATTTTTGATTTTTTGGGGGAAAGTTTGCGAATTCTAAATTTATGCATTGTAATTGATTCTTTTAGCAATATTTGATATTATTGAGTGAATCGTGGTTAGATACAAGCAGTTTTGAGGCCGATTCTAGAGGAAATCATATGGTTGAGCATTGAGTGATCTTTGGAGTGAGGTAAGTATTGTGTCTAACTTTGACTTGAGGAAATTAGAAACTCTCGGACTATGTGCTATGTGAATTTTATGTGAGCAACGTATATTTGAGGTGACGAGTGCTTATGCGCACCAAATTACCTGTTTTTCCGCTTTCATTAATTATCTCTTTCCCTATCTAAATAGTTATATGCTATAAATGTGTTTCCAAGCCTAACTGCTACCTATTAATCAATGTCTCCTGTTTATGATATTAGATCTTTTTCATAGTTTCATGATCTCCTGCTATTTGCTCAAGTTGGTTTATTTGTATATCTAAGTTGTAAACTTCTAGATTGGTCTCGCTGTGTAGAATTGCTTATGTAGATTCTCATGTTGTGCAAGTCTCCTATTTGGTTCAGTTTGGTATTTATGGATTTGTAAAAGCTTCCCATGATTTGAATTGCGAATTTTACTGTTCACATTGAGTACTTGGTTTTGATATGGTGGGATCGGGTTGCACGCCGCAACAAGAGAGATAAGAGTGAATAATGTGGATGAACCAAGGTGAATCTATACGGTGGGATCGAGTTGCACGTTGCAACAAGTGCAATAAGGGTGGATTTTTTTTGGTAGAATAAGGGTGAATTATGATTATGATATTTTGATACGGTGGGATCGGGTAACACACCGCAACAACTTATGTCTTTATATTTCTCTGAGTTGTGTTAGTTTTACGGTATTTTCTTTTGCACTTAAGGTTTGGTAAATTCTGAACGTTGCTGGCTTATTTCCTGAAGTTGTAGCTATCATATTCATTTGAGTACTTTATTTCATTATGTATTTCCTTTTATGTTTTTATTATATATATATTGCATACAGGTTGTAGTGTGAGTGGCCCGTCTTAACCTCGTCATTACTTCATCGATGTTAGGCTCGTCACTTATAGAATACATGGGGTCAATTATACTCATACTACACTTTGCACTTCTTGTGCAGATTTTGGCATTGGTCCCAGCTGATCGAGAGGCATCGCAGCACAGACTGGTTTATTGGAGTATCAAGGTAGATCTGTTGGCGTTCGCAGACCTTGAAGTCTTCTTCTATCTTCCCATGTTTTAACTATTTCTTTCCTTCAAACAATTATATTTATTTCACACTTTGCTTGTAGAAAATCCTAGAAGTTCGTGAATTGACTCCAGATCCGGATTGTAGTAAGTACTATTGCATTTATATTATTTCGCACTCGTTTTATTTATTTTAGCTTATCTGATTTTATTTACTGAATTGAATAAAAAATGACGTAAGGATTCTCTAACGTTGGCTTGCATGACAAGTGAAATGTTAGCCGCCATCATGGTTTCGAAGGTGGGGATTCCGGATCGTGACACATATCCAAATTTAAAGCCTTTGAGAAAAATGGTAAACATATACAGTTAAAATAGGTTAGAGAAGATAGGATTTAGTCTACATCTTAAAGGAAAGAACCCAAAATATGTTTGGATGTCCAAAAGTAACCAATACGCTATTTTGAGAGGGAGAAAAACTATTTGATAATGCTTGCTCAAGGCATATGATATGAGACAAATCAAATTTCTTCGCCTTGGCAGCTCTCCAAGGAGGGAAAATGGCATTTGGCAATAGTAAGAAAGGTGAAATTATTGATTAAGGTAAAATAGAAAAGCCACTCTCCCATGCTATAGATAATATTTGTTCGTTAATGATTTAAGGCATAATTGTCATGCCCCGAAATTTCACCATCGGGCCGCGATGGCGTCTAACATTGAACCCGCTAGACAAGCAAACGTGTATAGATAAACTAGCATCATAACCTCATTCTAACAAAATAAACTAAATCAGTTCACAAATTAAACAGTGGAAATAAATACAGTTTTAAGCTAAGTAAAGACAACCACAATACATCGACGCAAAATTTCTCAAAACCTGGTGTCACTAACTCACGAACTAATTAAGAGTGCTAAATACAAGTCTGAAAGGAAATACATGTCTGCCTGTGAAACTAAAGGAAAAAAAACAAGACAGAATCGAAGACAACGGGATGGAAGAGACGCCAAGGCCCATGAACGCCAGCGGGTATACCTCGAAGCCTCTATAATGAGTTGGAAGACACTCCCACTAATGATGTCCTCCGGGTCCGGCTGCGTAGCCTGCACAACATAAAGAAGTGCAAGTGTAGCATCAGTACACCCGACTCCATATACTGAGTAAGTGCCTATCCTAACCTCGGTGAAGTGGTGACGAGGCTAGAACCAGACTACCACATAAACCTGTGCAGTTCAAATAAATATATACATGTATACAACGGATAAGAAACATAGGGAGAAAACAATTAACAAGGGAAGGGGAACATGCTGTGGGGAGATAACAGTATCATATAAGAAATCTCAATAAGGAAAAAAAACAACAAAGCCAACATATCAACAAGGACAGGAAATCACAAACTTGCACGGCATCACCCTTCGTGCTTTTACTCTCTTCCTCACTATGCAATGTATAATGTAATCAATGTAAATCATGGCACGGTCACCCTTCGTGGTTTTACTCTCTTTCCTCACTGTATAATCAATGAATATGGTACGGAATGGTACATCATACGACACGACATCACCCTTCGTGCTTTACACTCTTTCCTCACAATAACAAATAATGTACGGCATCATCCTTCGTGCTTTAGCACTCTTCCTCACCCAAACAGCAATCACAAACAAGGGCAAGGCAGTAAACATAATAGAAATAGGAATAGAAATCCCAGCAAGGGAACAATAACATAAATCTCAACATTTCCAGCAGGGGAGACAATATCAAACAATGCACGGCATCACCCTTCGTGCTTTACTCTCATTCTCACCAAGACAAGTGCACGGCATCACCCTTCGTGCTTTACTCTCATACTCACCAAAACAAGTGCACGACATCACCCTTCGTGCTTTAACACTCTTCCTCACCACAACAACAATCACAAACAAGGCAATGGAGTAAACATAATAGATATAGGAAATCCGGGTAAGGGAATAATAATTAAACAATTAAATCACGGCAAGGGTAACATCAATTAAACAATTAAATCCCGGGAGGGAAACATCAACTGCACAATTAAATCCTGTCAATGGTATATTTCAAAACTCTTTCTCTTTCTTTCACTTTCATTTCCATGATTTATTCTATCACTTGAGCCAATGCTCCATAGGATGTAATATCTCATATTTTCTTCATTATTCATTTCACAATTTGAGCCAATGCTCCTAAGACGTAATATCTCATATTTCCTTCATTATTCATTTCACAATTTGAGCCAATGCTCCAACAGAGTTTACATAATACAATTCCCTTCACATATTCTTCACAACATATAGAAATCATCACTTAAGCATGGAAATTACCACAAAATCAGAATATTCACAATATAAGAACTCACGGTCATGCTAGATACCAATGTATAGATACTCGTCACCCATGCCTATACATCGTATTTGACAATTAGCAAGTAGCAAATTATACTCAACTCTTATTCCCTCAAGCTAAGGTTAGACCGAACACTTACCTCGGGTCCAAAGTATAGCAATCAACCCTCTAACACCGCCTTTCCTTTAGAATTCAACTCCGAAATGGTATTATCTAGGCTTAATCAACTCAAGTATATCAATAAGGATTCAAAGATTCAATTACATGGCCTAATTATCCATTTCCTAGCATTCTTTCAAGTTTATCAAAATTCGACCCCCAGGCCCGCTCGCTCGGATTCTTGAAACTCTCGAAGGAAACACTCACCCAAACCCTAAGGATCATAAATATACGATTTTTACTTGGTTTCATGGCCAATTCACAGAAAATTCTAAGGTGATCAAAAGTTCTAGGTTACTACCACTTTCTTGAATTTTTCCACTAATTTGTGTAGTTAATTAGGCTAAGATACATGCATGAAACAAATTTATGGGTGGAATTCACTTACCTCACAAGAACTGGTCGAAAGCTCTTAAAAATGGTGGAATTCGCCTAAGGAAGAAGATGAAAAATGTGAGAAATGTGTTTAAACCCGTACTTAAACTCACTGCCTGAAAAGTGATCGCACCTGCGATGGCTGGGACCGCACCTGCGGCCTTGCACTTGCGAGGAGAACCTCGCGCCTGCGGAATTAGGCTGGGGGGTCTGGGATCGCACCTGAGAAGGGGAGACCGAACATGCAGTCTCGCGCCTGCGATGAAAGGCTCCGCACATGCGAAGGCTGGCCAGGCCACTGGTGGTCGCACCTGCGATGCCTGGGACCGCTCTTGCGGTCTCGCGCCTGCGATGCTGGGTAACCGCACCTGCGGTCAGACCAGAGCAGGTGCACCAGCAGTTGATTTTGCTGGTTTTTAGCCCTGTTAGGTGCCCGGAAGGCACCTGGGCCCACCCGAATCCTAATCCAAATATACCAACGAGTCCCAAATTATAATACGGACTCGCTCGAGCCCTCGGAACACTCAAAACAACTCTAAAACTCGAAATCACACCCGCAAACTTCGCTAACAACGTGCCGAACTGACCTATACATCTCGGAACGGTACCAAATTTCACAGATTACTCACACGACCTCCTACGAACTTGCCCGTATGATCAAATCGCCAAAGCAACATCATACACATCGAATTAGGTTTCAAAATGCATGAATCCTATCAAGTTTCATAAAACATCAAGTTTTCCATTTTTTAGTCTGAAACACATCAAACGAAATCCGATTTCAACCAAACTTCACAGAAAGTGCTTAAACCATATATATAAGACCTGTACCGGGTGCCGGAACCAAAATACGGGCCCGATACCATTACTTTCTAATCGTATTTAATTTTCAATTCCCTTAGATATTTTCAGAAAACAATTTTACTCAAAAATTTATTTCTCGGGCTTGGGACCTCGGAATTTGATTCCGGGCATACGCCCAAGTCCCGTATTTTCTTACGGACCCTCCAGGACCGTCAAGTCACGGGTCCGGGTCCGTTTACCCAAAATATTGACCGAATCAAATTTATTCATTTTAATATCAAATCTTAGCAATATTCACAAAATTTCATATTTAAGCTGTCCGGCTACGCGCCCGCACTTTGCACACAAATCGAGGCAAATACAAATGAGGTGTTCAAGGCCTCGGAAGTACGGGATGGGTAATAACATAGGTGATGACCCCTTTGGGTCGTCACATTCTCCACCTCTAAAACAACCGTTCGTTCTCGAACGAACAGAAGAAGGAAGTACCTGAGTCGGGAAATATATGAGGGTAACGGCTCCGTATATCGGACTCGGACTCCCAAGCCGATGCGTCAGGAGGCTGACCTCTCCATTGAACATGATCAGAAGGGAAACTCTTGGATCTCAACTGACGAATCTGCCGGTCTAGAATGGCTACTGGCTCCTCCTCATTAGATAAGTCCTTGTCCAACTGGATAGTGTTAAAATCTAACACGTGGGCTGGATCGCCGTGATACCTCCGAAGCATCGACACATGAAAAATTGGGTGTACTAATCATAAGCTAGGTGGAAATGCAAGTCTATAAGCCACCTCTCCCGCTCGATCAAGAATCTCAAACGGACAAATGAACCTAGGGCTAAGCTTGCCCTTCTTCCCAAATCTCATCACGCCCTTCATAGGCGACACTCGGAGCAATACTCGCTCACCCACCATGAAAGCCACATCTCGAACCTTACGATCCGCATAACTCTTTTGTCTGGACTGAGCTGTACGAAGCCTATCATGAATGATCCTGACCTTGTCCAAGGACTCCTGAACAAAATCTGTACCCAACAACTGAGCCTCTCCCGGCTCAAACCATCCAACCGGAGATCGACACCGCCTACCATATAAAGCCTCATAAGGAGCCATCTGAATACTCGACTGGTAGCTGTTGTTGTAGGCAAACACTGCTAAAGGCAAGAACTGATCCCATGATCCTCCAAAGTCAATAACACAAGCTCAGAGCATATCATCCAATATCTGAATAGTCCGCTCGGACTGCCCATCCGTCTGAGGATGAAATGCTATGCTCAACTCCACCTGGGTGCCTAACTCTCGCTGAACTGCCCCCTAGAAACGCGAGGTAAGCTGCTCGCCCTGGTCCGAAATGGTAGATACCGGCACACCATGAAGGCGAGCAATCTCCCGGATATAGATCTCAGCTAACCTCTCGGATGAATAGGGGACTGCCACAGGAATGAAATGCGCTGACTTGGTCAGCCTATCAACAACGACCCAAATTGCATCGAACTTTTTCCGGGTCAATGAAAGTCGAGTAACGAAGTCCATAATGATCCTCTCCCACTTCCACTCGGGAAGCTCAATTCTCTGAAATAAGCCACCAGGCCTCTGATGCTCATACTTAACCTGTTGACAATTAAAACACTGCGCCACATATGCCACAATATCCTTCTTCATACTACGCCACCAATAATGCTGCCGCAAATCCTGGTACATCTGTGTGGCGCCAGGATGAATGGAGTACCGGGAACTATGGGCCTCCTCTAAAATCAACTCTCGAATCCCATCAACATTGGGCACACAAACTCACCCCTGAAACCTCAAAACACCATCATCATCTAAGGTCACCTACTTGGCACCTCGGCACTGCACCGTGTCCCTAAGGACACACAAATGGGGATCATCAAACTGCCGATAATGGATACGCTCCAATAATGAAGAACGAGCGACCGTACAAGCCAACACTCGAATAGGCTCAGAAATATCCAACCTCACAAATCGATTGGCCAAAGCCTGAACATCCAAAGCAAGCGGCCTGTAACTGACCGGAATAAAAGCAAGACTGCCCATACTAGCTGACTTTCTACTCAAAGCATCGACCACCACATTGGCCTTCCCCGGGTGATATAAGATGGTAATATCATAACTCTTCAACAACTCCAACCACCTTCTCTGCCTCAAATTCAACTCCTTTTTCTTGAACAAGTACTGAAGACTCTTATGATCAGTGAACATCCCACGCGCCACGCCATACAGATAGTGCCTCCAAATCTTCAATGCGTGGACAATGGCTGCTAACTATAAATCATGCACTGGGTAGTTCTTCTCATGAATCTTCAACTGCCTCGAAGCATAAGTAACGACCTTGCCATCCTACATCAACACTGCGCCAAGCCCAACACGGGAAGCATCACAATAGACTGTATAAGGCCCTGAACCTGTGGGCAAAACCAACACCGGTGCCGCAGTCAGAGCTGTCTTGAGCCTCTGAAAGATCTCTCACACTCGTCCAACCATCTGAACTGGGCACCCTTTTGGGTCAACCTGGTCATCGGGGCTGCAATAGATGAAAACCCCTCCACGAACCGACGATAATAACCTGCTGATCCCAAGAAACTCCGAATCTCTGTAGCTGATGCTGGTCTAGGCCAGTTCTTGACTGTCTCAATCTTCTTCGAGTCAACCTGAATACCCTCTGCTGACACGACATGATGCAGGAATGCAGCTGAACTCAACCACAACTCGCACTTCGAAAACTTTGCATAAAGCTGACTATCCTTTAGAGTCTGAAGAATCACTCTGAGATGCTGCTCGTGCTCCTCCTGACCGCGGAAGTATATCAATATATCATCAATGAAGACTATCACGAATGAGTCCAAATAAGGCCTGAACACCCGGTTCATCAAGTCCATAATAGCTGTTGGGGCATTCGTCAACCCAAACGACATTACCAAAAACTCATAATGCCCGTACCGAGTGCGGAATGCTGTCTTAGGGACATCAGATTCCCTAATCCTCAACTGATGGTAGCCAGATCTCAAGTCTATCTTTGAAAATACCTTGGCACCCTAAAGCTGATCAAACAAAGCATCAATCCTCGGTAGTGGATACTTATTCTTGATTGTAACCTTGTTCAATTGCCGGTAATCAATGCACATCCTCATCGAACCATCCTTTTTCTTCACAAACAATACTGGAGCACCCCAAGGGGAAACACTGGGTCTAATGAAACCCTTCCCAAACAAATCCTGCAACTGTTCCTTTAACTCTTTCAGCTCTGGCGGGGCCATGCGATACGGCGGAATAGAAATGGGCTGGGTGCCCGGAGCCAGATCAATGCAGAAATCAATGTCCCTGTCGGGTTGCATCCCCAACAGATCAGAAGGGAAAACCTCAGGAAACTCACGAACCACGGACACCGAATCAATAGAGGGAACCTCAACACTGGAATCGCGCACATAAGCCAAATAAGCCAAACACCCCTTCTCGACCAAACGCCGAGCCTTCACGTACGAAATAACACTGCGGGTAGAATGACCAGGAGTTTGTTTCCACTCCAAACGGGGCAAATCTGGCAAGGCTAAGGTCACTGTCTTGGCATGACAATCCAAGATGGAATGATAAGGGATAACCAGTCCATCCCCAATATAACATCAAAGTCGACCATACCCAAAATCAACAAATCAACACGGGTCTCAAGACCCCCAATAACCACAACACAAGAACGATGGACTCGATCGACCACGATAGAATCACCCACTGGTGTAGATACATAAACAGGATTACTTAGTGGATGACTAGACATGACCAGGTATGGTGCAAAATAAGAGGACACATACGAATACGTAGACCCCGGATCAAATAACACTGAAGCATCTCTGTCACAAACCCAAATAGTACCTGTAATAACTGCATCTGAAGACTCAGCCTCTGTCTTGGCTGGAAGAGCATAACACCGGGGCTGGGCCCCACCACCCTGAATCACATCTCTGGGACGGCCGGCTGTTGGCTGGCCTCCACCTCTGGCAGCCTGAGCTCCACCTCTATGACCTCTACCTCCACCTCTAGCACCTCTACCCCCATCCCTAGCTGGCTAGGCAGGTTGTGGAACACCTGGTGCCTGTACCATGGCACGAGAACCCTGATGCTGAGAACTACCTGATGCTCGAGGGAAGAACCTGGCAAGGTGACTCGGATTGCCACAAGTGTAACAAGGCCTCGGCTGCTGAGGGAACTGAATCTGACCCTGTCGACCTGAATGACCACCCGAAAATTCTGATGCGGTGATGCACTGGTGGGAGCTGGTGGCGCACTGTAAGGCTGCTGCTCGGAATAGTGCGTCTGATAACCACGACCACCTGAAGTACCATGGGAAACCTGGAGAGCTGACTGGAAAGGTCTGGGAGGGTGACCTCTACCTGAAGAATCCCCGCTCCCAGATGAGGCTCTACTGAAACGACCGAAATGACGGGGCCTCTTGTCAGCCCCCTGACCACCACCCTGTGACAGAATCATCTCAATCCTCCTAGCCACATTGGCCGCATCCTGGAACGATATGTATGTACCTTACTCTCTAGCCATCTGAAGTCTGATAGGACGGGCAAATCCCTCGATAAACCTCCGAACCCTCTCCCAATCAGTGGGAAGTATCATAAGAGCATGTCGGGATAGAGTGATGAACCTGGTCTCATACTGAGTGACTGACATGGATCCCTGCTGGAGACGCTCAAACTGCCTTCAAAGGTCCTCTCTTTGAGTAATGGGAAGGAACTTCCCCAGAAATACCTCTAAGAACTGAGTCCAAGTCAAAGGTGTAGATACAGCTGGTCTGGCTAGGCAATAATCTCTCCACCAACTCTTGGCTGCGCCAGATAACCGAAAAGTAGCAAAGTCAACCCCGTTGGACTCCACTATGCCCATATTCCGGAGAACCTCGTGGCAGCTATCCAAATAATCCTGGGGGTCCTCTGATAGTGAACTAGTGAAAGTAGCAGTAAATAACTCGGTGAACCTGTCCAGTCTCCATAGAGCATCTGCTGACATAGGTGCTCCCTCTGCTACCGGAGCTGCACTACCCGGCTGAGCTACTCTGGCTGGCTGAGATGCCGGAGTCTGTAACTGTGGAACTAGCTGCTCTGGCACGCAAGCGACAGGAGTCTGGGCACCTCCCCCAGCCTGAGAAACGGCTGGTGCTATAGGAAGAAGACCTGCCTGTGCTACACTCTCCATGAGTCCGACTAGACGGACAGGGCGTCCTGAAGCACTAGGGTAGCTATGAACTCCCCGGGACCTGAGCTGGTCCAACTAGGACTCCCGGAACTGGGACCTCCTCGTCAGACTCGACCTGAAGGTCCTCCACTGCGGTTGCTGCTCTAGGGTGAGCCCGACACCGGCCTCGGCCTCTAGCACGGCCTCGTCCTCGACCTCGACCCCGAGTAAGAGCTGTAGCAGGAGTGTCAGGCTGCTGGGCGGAACCAAGGGAAGCATGCATCCTCACCATCCGCGAGAGAATAGAATAGAAACTCAATCAGTACTCAGAATCATAGCGCATGACAGAGAAGAAAAGAAATATGGAGTCATCCTAACTTTGCAGCCTCTGGGGGATATGTACAGACGTCTCCGTACTGATCCCTCAGACTCGACCAAGTTTTCCGTGAGTTGTGAGACCTAAGTAACCTAGTGCTCTGATACCAACTTATCACGCCTGAAAATCCCACCATTGGGTCGTGATGGCGTCTAACATTGAACCCGCTAGACAAGCCAACGTGTATAGATAAACTAGCATCATAACCTCATTCTAACAGAATAAACTAAATCAGTTCACAAATTAAACAGCGGAAATAAATAGGATTTTAAGCTTAGTAAAGACAACCACAATACATAGATGCAAAATTTCCCAAAACCTGGGGTCACTAACTCACGAACTGTCTAAGAGTGCTAAATACAAGTCTGAAAGGAAATACATGTCTGCCTCTGAAACTAAAGAAAAAAAACAAGACAGAATTGAAGACAACGTGATTGAAGAGACGCCAAGGCCCACGAACGCCATCGGGTATACCTCGAAGCCTCTATAATGAGGTGGAAGACACTCCCACTAATGATGTCCTACGGGTCCGGCTGCGTAGTCATCACAACATAAAGAAGTTCAGGTGTATCATCAGTACAACCGACCCCATATACTGAGTAAGTTCCTAGCCTAACCTCGGCGAAGTAGTGACGAGGCTAGAACCAGACTACCACATAAACATGTGCAGTTCAAATAAATATATACATGTATACAACGGATAAGAAACATAGGGAGAAAACAATTAACAAGGGAAGGGGAACATGCTGTGGGGAGATAATAGTTTCATATAAGAAACCTCAATAAGGAAAAAAAACAACAAAGCCAGCATATCAACAAGGACAAGAAATCACAAACTTGAACGGCATCACCCTTCGTGCTTTTACTCTCGTCCTCACTATGCAATGTATAATGTAATCAATGTAAATCATGACACGGCATCACCCTCCGTACTTTTACTCTCTTCCTCACTATGCAATGTATAATGTAATCAATGTAAATCATGACACGGCATCACCCTCCGTACTTTTACTCTCTTCCTCACTATGCAATGTATAATGTAATCAATGTAAATCATGGCACGACATCACCGTTCGTGCTTTTACTCTCTTTCCTCACGGTATAATCAATGAATATGGTACGGAATGGTACATCGTACGGCACGGCATCACCCTTTGTGATTTACACTCTTTCCGCACAATAACAAACAATGCACGGCATCACCCTTCGTGCTTTAGCACTCTTCCTCACCCAAACAGCAATCACAAACAAGGGCAAGGGAGTAAACAGAATAGAAATAGGAATAGAAATCCCGGCAAGAGAACAATAACAGAAATCTCAACAGTTCCAGAAGGGGAGACAATATCAAACAATGCATGGCATCACCCTTTGTGCTTTACTCTCACTCTCACCAAGACAAGTGCACGACATCACCCTCCGTGCTTTACTCTCATACTCACCAAAACAAGTGCACGACATCACTCTTCGTGCTTTAACACTCTTCCTCACCCAAACAACAATCACAAACAAGGAAAGGGAGTAAACACAACAGATATAGGAAATCCCGGCAAGGGAAAAATAATTAAACAATTAAATCACAGCAAGGGTAACATCAATTAAACAATTAAATCTCGGTAAGGGAACATCAACTGCACAATTAAATCCTGTCAAGGGTCTATTTCAATAACTCTTTCTCTTTCTTTCTCTTTCATTTCCATGATTTACTCTATTACTTTAGCCAATTCTCCATAGGATGTAATATCTCATATTTTCTTCATTATTCATTTCACTATTTGAGCCAATGCTCCTAAGACGTAATATCTCATATTTACTTCATTATTCATTTCACAATTTGAGTCAATGCTCCAACAGAGTTTACATAATACAATTCCCTTCACATATTCTTCACAACATATAGAAATCATAGCTTAAGCATGGAAATTACCACAAAATCAGAATATTCACAATATAAGGATTCACGGTCATACTAGAAAACAATGTATAGATACTCGTCACCATGCCTATACATCGTATTTGAAAATTAACAAGTAGCAAATTATACTCAAGTCCTATTCCCTCAATCTAAGGTTAGACCGAACACTTACCTCGGGTTCAAAGTAGAGCAATCAACCCTCTAACACCGCCTTTCCTTTAGAATTCAACTACGGAATAGTATTATCTTGGAATAATCAACTCAAGTATATCAATAAGGATTCAAAGATTCAATTACATGGCCTAATTATCCATTTCCTAACATTCTTTCAAGTTTATCAAAATTCGACCCCCGGGCCCGCTCGCTCGGATTCTTGAAACTCTCGAAGGAAACACTCACCCAAAGCCTAAGGATCATAAATCTACGATTTTTACTTGGTTTCATGGCCAATTCACAGAAAATTCTAAGGTGATCAAAAGTTCTAGGTTACTACCATTTTCTTGAATTTTTGCACTAATTTGTGTAGTTAATTAGGCTAAGATACTTGCATGAAACAAATTTATGGGTGGAATTTACTTACCTCACAAGACCTGGTCGAAAGTTCTTAAAAATGGTGGAATTCGCCTAAGGAAGAAGATGAAAAATGAGAGAAATGGGTTTAAAACCCGTACTTAAACTCACTTCCTGAATAGTGATCGCACCTGCGATGGCTGTGACCGCACATTCGGTCTCGCGCTTGCAAGGAGAACCTCACGCCTGTGGAATTTGGCTGGGGAGTCTGGGATCACACATGCGAAGGGGAGACCGCACCTGCGGTCTCGCGCCAGAAATGCTCCGCACTTGCGAAGGCTGGCCAGGCCACTGGTGGTCGCACCTGCAATGACTGGGACCGCTCTTGCGGTCTCGCACCTGCAATGTTGGGCAACCGCATCTGCGGTCACACCAGAGCAGGTGCACCAGCAATTGAGTTTGCTGGTTTTTAGCCCCGTTTGGTGCCCTGAAGGCACCTGTGCCCACCTGAGCCCTAATCCAAATATACCAACGAGTCCCAAATCATAATACGGACTCGCTCGAGCCCTTGAAACACTCAAAACGACGCTAAAACTCGAAATCACACCCCCAAACTTAAAAAACCAAACTTAGGGATTTTAAGTTTTCTAACTTTGCCGAACTGACCTATACATCTCGGAACGGTACTAAATTTCACAGATTACTCACACAACCTCCTACAAACTTTCCCATGCGATCAAATCACCAAAACAACATCATACACATCGAATTAGGCCTCAAAATCCATGAATCCTATCAAATTTCATAAAACATCAAGTTTTCCATTTTTTAGTCCGAAACACATCAAACGAAATCCGATTTCAACCAAACTTCACAGTAAGTGCTTAAACCATGTATAAGACCTGTACCGGGTTTCGGAACCAAAATACGGGCCCGATACCATTACTTTCGAATTATATTTCATTTTTCAATTCTCTTAGATATTTTCAAAAAACAATTTTACTCAAAAATTCATTTCTCGGGCTTGGGACCTCGGAATTCGATTCCGGGCATACGCTCAAGTCCTATATTTTCCTACGGACCCTCCAGGATCGTCAAATCATGGGTCCGTGTCTGTTTACTCAAAATCTTGAGCGAAGTCAAATTTATTCATTTTAATATCAATCTTGGCATTTTTCACAAAATTTCATATTTAAGCTGTCCGGCTACACGCCCGGACTGGGCATACAAATCGAGGCAAATACAAATGAGGTTTTCAAGGCCTCGGGAGTACGGGATGGGTAATAACATAGGTGATGACCCCTTTGGGTCGTCACTTAATTAGTTTAATATCACATAACTTTGTGATAGAGGCAATGAAGCTGAATTCACTTATGATGGCTGCACGATTGTGGATGAACTCGAAGAGGCCTATGAAGAGTTCTTATGTCACGACCCGAATCCTAACTCAGGTTGCGATGGAGCCCAAACCCGTAGTCAGTCAAGCCAACATCAATCTACTGCTGAGTTTCTTTTAATTTACCAAAACATTTCCAACACTTACTTGGTTTAGATTTTAGACATCGGGCAAAAACGATAACTTAGACAATCTTAAGCAGAAATAGTCATAAAAGTCATAATTTAATATTTACATCCCAAAATAATGTCTACTAATGTGTGTGCCATGAACTACTATCACAAGACTACATGCATACTAGTAGAGTAAAAACAAAAGAAGTAATAGACTGGCCTACTGCCTGAAAAGGAATAGGCAGAAATAACAAAAAAAAAGGCTCTATAGTGCTATTGAGGGTCGTCAAGAGGAGTAGCTCACCGTGGATTCTATACCAGATATATATCAGGGACGAACTCCAGACTGATACCCAGATGCACCCACCTCAGAACCTGTACAATTAAGTACAGAGCGTAGCATGAGTACATAAACAATATGTACCAAGTAAGTATCCAGTCTAATCTCGAAGAAGTAGTGACGAAAGGTCGACGTGACACTTACTAGGGTCAAAATAATATGTTTTAAATGTAAGGCTAATCAAGGATGGCAATCATGAATAATTATGAAGACAGGAACATCAAATATCCTTTATAAATACCTTTACGTGTCAAGTTCTCTAGCATACAAATTACCTAGTTTCCCTTTTTCATGGTATTTAACAAATACATAATCATAGAACACCCAACATTCAACAAACACATAACATGCCGTGAATGTACAACTGACACTACGAGAAAATAAATGTGCAATGCCGAAGAGTCAAATGGCTCGAACCATAGATGCATCTATTACACCACTCACGGATCGAACATGCGCCGCAGTTGACATAATAATAGGGCTACCCCACTCGTGAATCATACCGGCGATGCAGGTACCCGTATACATACACATAATTAACAGGAAATCAGGAATTCGGTAGAGAATATATTCATAAAGAAGGATTCAATAATATAAATTTCAGAATGTAACCTCCTAAATGTTCACTTAATAATTCAAGGATATTAGGCAACCTAGATTAACATTTAAGATTATAGATACGACATATACTACATGCTTGTGAATCCTAAACTCCTTGACATAACATAGTAGTAGCTACGCACGGACTCTCGTTACTTCGTGCGTGCGTAGCCCTCACAAATAAAGACATGCAATTATTTATATTCATCTATGGAGACAATTCCCTCTTACAAGGTTAGAAAGGAGACTTACCTCGTGTCAAGCCTACTTTACGGGTCAAGAATGCGCCCGAAACTCCAAATTCGTCACCCAAGAACTCGAAGCTAGCCAAACATCACATTAACAAGTCAACCTATTCTCAAAATTCCATAATTCTCCTACTTAAATGGTCATTTCAACCCCAATTGGAAAATCCTAAAATATACCCCAGGCCCACATGCTCGGATTCCGAAAATTTTCGGAGGAAATACTTACCCATAGCCTAAGGATCAATATTATATGGTTTTTGTATGATTTCGTAACAAATTTCTTGAAAAATTCTTATTTTTATCAAAACCCTAGGTTTCGCTCTAAACCCATGATTTCTACTAATTTAAGGTGTTAATCTACCCAAGAATTCAAGTATTAAACTCACTTCATGGTAGGAATTACTTACCTTAAAATTTCTAGGTCGAATCCCTCCTTCACCAGCTCTTCAAATCATCCAAAATGATGAAAAGTGGTTCAAAAATGGCTAAGTCTTGCATTTAAGACGACCTCACTGCCTATAGGTTTTTCACACTTGCGGCTCGAGGACCGCACATGTGGTCTCGCATCTGCGGGAAAGAAGGGGGGGGGGTTAGTGGTCGCATCTGCGGAGCTGAAACCACACCTACGTCTCCACTTTTGGGGAAAATGATCCGCACATGCGGAACTGAGCAACATCCCCTGGAGTCTCACCTGCGAGGCTGGGACAGCAGAAGCGGTCTTGCACATGCAGCTATACCTTCGCAGGTGCTGTCGCACCAGATCTGGTGCACCAGTAGTGCCGGTTTTTTTTGCCTCGCGCGATGCCTGAATGGCATCCGGGCCCACCTGAGACCCTGTCCAAATATACATACAAGTTCTAAATCATAATACGGACTCGCTCGAGACATTGGAACGTCCGAAACAACGCTAAATCTAAAAATCATACCCCAAAACATATTGGATCAAACTTAAGAACTTTAAGTTCTTGAATTCACTTTCAACACGCCGAAACGTACCTATACTACTCGGAATGACACCAAATTTTGCGAGCAAGTCATAAATGACATAATAGAACTATTCCCGGTCTCAGAATTCCGTTTGGACCTCGATAACAAAAAACACATTCCAAACCTCAATTTTAAACTTAAGGAAATTCTTATTTCACTATTTGGCGCTAAAACTCTTCCGGATCATCCAAAACCCGTTCCGAACACACGCCCAAGTCCGAAATCATCATACGAACCTACTAGAACCTTCGAATCTTGATTTCGAGGTAGTTTACCAAAAATGTTGACCTAAGTCAAGCTTGGCTTTTAAGGCCAACCTTAAGGAACTAAGTGTTCCTACACCACTCCAAACTCCTCCAAACCTCGAACCACCCGTCCCCGCAAGTCATAAATCTGTAAAAGCAACCACGGGAAGTCTCATTTAGGGGAACGGGTCCTAGAACACAAAAGGACCGGTCAAGTCGTTACATCTTAATGTTGTCTTAGAAATATCTGATGCTCTTATCTTCAATTAATGGTACCCAGACATCAAGTTAGTCTCAAAAAATAAAGCACTCTATAATATATCAAACAAGTAATCAATACTTGATAAAGGATACTTGTTCTTTATGGTGATCTTGTTTAACTATATGTAACAAATATAAATATGCATTGACTTATCCTTGTTCTTCACAGACAAGATTAGAGCTCCCTAAAATAAGACACTTGGTCTACATCGCCCTAAATGCTAATTTGGGCATCGACCCCGAATACAGCGCCCATAGAGACGTTCGACCAGCCGGTCAAGATGCACAGGGCGAAAAAGACGGCGGATATTACATTGATATTTGAAACACTTCAAGATAACAGGCTTCCATAGCGTAACTTCAAAACTAGAACAGGGCTCCAAGTATAGCAGAACTCGAGCCCTCACTGGAACTTGTTCACAAGGCCGAACAAATACCAGAGAGGTCAAACGCCAATGAATCGGGAACTGACCCCACCATTATGAAAATGCTCGAGGATCTCACAAAGAGAATTGAATCAGGGGAAAAGAAGATCGAGGCAAATGATAAAAAGGTAGAAACGTACAACTCCCGAGTTGATAAAATTCCGGGGGCACCACCGATTTTGAAAGGTTTGGATTCGAAGAAGTGCGTGCAGAAACCTTCCCCCCCCCCCAGTGCGGCTCCTAAACCAGTCCAAAAGAAATTCCGTTTGCCAAAAATTCCTAAGTATAATGGGACCATCGACCCTAATCAACATGTCACTTCTTACACATGTGCAATAAAGGGGAACAATTTAGAGGATGACGAGATTGAGTCCGTTTTATTGAAGAAGTTCTGATAGACTTTATCGAAAGGGGAGATGATATGGTACCACAACTTGCCGCCAAATTCCATTGATTCCTTTCCCATTCTCATAGATTTCTTTGTCAAAGCACACACCAAAGCAATAAAGGTCGAGATTAGTAAGTCCGACCTCTTAAAAGTGAAGCGGAAAGACAACGAAATGTTAAGAGAATTTGTTTCTCGGTTCCAGATGGAATGTATGGACCTTCCCACGGTCACAGATGATTGGGCCGTCCAAGCATTTACTCAAGGTTTGAATGTACGAAGTTTGGTGGCCTCACAGCAACTAAACCAAAATTTGATTGGGTATCCATCTGTGACCTAGGGTGATGTGTATAATCGATACCAGTCAAAAATCAGGATCGAGGATGATCAATTGGGAGCTCCTCCCGGTTCCGTTTATCCAAACAGGCCCGTCGACGGAGTTTAAAGGGACATCGACAGAGAACCCCAATCGAATAGAGATCGGTATCAACCATATGATGGAGATCATAGGAACACCGGCCCCGTACGCAACCCAATTTGAAATGATCCAAGAAATAACCGAGGATAGAGCTCCTGAGGGCTCATGAGTAAGAGTGGTTTCGATAAACATGTCGAGCCCGCAAAAGCTCCACGACTATCGGAATACAACTTCAACGTCGATGCATCAACCATTGTATCGGCCATTGGGCGGATCAAGGATACCAGATGACCTCGACCCATATAGACCGATCCGGCCTAGAGGAATCCAAGTCAGATATGCAAATACCTTTGCACTCATGGTCATAGAACGGAGGGCTGCAGACAGCTAAGGGAGGAGGTAGCACGTTTGTTCAACGAGGGCCACCTTCAAGAATTCTTGAGTGACAAAGCTAAGAACCACTTTAGAGATAGAGATGCAAACATGAAGAGCGAACATGAAGAACCACAACAAGTGATTCACTTGATTGTCGGTGGGTTCGATATTCCACAGGGACCCGTATTCAAGCGCACCAAGGTGTTGATTACTAGGGAAAAGCAAACTTGAGACTATGTGCCGGAAGGGAGCTTGTCCTTCAATGACGAGGATGTAGAGGGGATTTCACAACGCCACACTATTAATATCTCTCCTTATGAATAAAATTTAAGTTAAACGTGTTTTGATTGATCTAGGAAGCTCGGCCAGTATTATTCGATCAAGGGTCATCGAGCAGCTCCACCTACAAGATCAAATTGTTCCCGCAGCTCAGGTTCTTAACCGCTTCAACATGGTGAGTGAAACTACCAAAGATGAAATTATCTTGCTAGTAAATGTAGCCGGGACCATTAGAGAAACGAAGTTTCATGTGATCGAGGGCGATATGAGATACAACACTTTACTTAGAAGGCCCTGGGTCCACAACATGAGGAGATGTTTGCACTCGATGAAGTAGTACTGGTGTCGATGCTCTTAAAATAATTAAAATGATTAAAATGATACTTGTCAAGCCCGCCACTGCGTCTCATTCCGAAAGCGGACGAGCAACTCTACTTATACTCAGTAGTCTCGAAAATCACGGTAAGTGGGGTCCTAGTTCGAGAGGAGAAAGGAGTCAAGGACTCTGCGCACAAAGGCATCATAGTTCACCCTGGCCGAGGATGGAACACTATTTAGGAGAATGTTCAACGGACCACTGGCGATATGTTTGGGACCAGGAGACGCGGACTACGTACTATGGGAGATTCACGAAAGCACTTGTGGATATCATTCTGGTGTCGAGTCATTGGTTCATAATGTTATTAGAGTAGGGTACTATTGGGCCGATATGGAAAAAGATACAAAAGAGTTCATTTGAAAGTGAGACAAATGTCAAAGTTATGCGCCGGTGATTCACCAGCTTGGGGAGCAACTTCACTCGGTCTTATCCCCATGGACTTTCATGAAATGGGGATGGACATCGGCGTACCTCTCCCATCGGCCCCAGGTAAACTTCAATTTATTTTATTTATGACTGATTACTTTTCTAAGCGGGTTGAAGCACATGCTTTTAGAAAGGTTAGAGAAAAAGAAGTCATAGACTTCATTTGGAACGACATTATATATCGATTTGGGATGCCCGCCGAGATTGATTGCAATAATTGAAAGCCGTTCATCGGCAACAAACTGACTAAATTCCTCGAGGATCAAAAGATTAAAAGGATTCTATCAACACCTGTCACGACCCCAAATCCTAAACGGCCGTGATGGCGCCTATCGTGGAACTAGGCTAGCCAATAACCACATGTTCACAATTTCTTTCAAAATCCCAATCAAATTCCAAGCATTTCATAAATATACAGAGTTTACTAAAAAAAGTAGGCCAACGAAAAATGCCACCAACCCCAAAACCCGTAGCCAACAAGTCATGATCATCTAGAAGAATAAGCCATATAATATTATAATACAACACCTCCGAATAAAAATCTAGATACAACAAGACGGGAAAGCAGAGATGTTGCTGACGCTGAATAGATACCTCTATATCCCGCAATCCGGATCCGCGCGGAATAAATGGCTAATGCTCGGTATCTGCACCATAATCTGCACACATGGGTGCATGGAGTAATGTGAGTACGCCAACTCATTAGTAATGAAAATAAATCAAGTCTAAGCGGAAAGGAAACACATAAAATCAATGCCATCAATCATAATTTACACAACCTTACTTTCTAATAGAGTAAACATAGATATACGAAATCATCATGCCTTAAAACGAACTTCAGAAAAGTCCTTTGAAGAATGCATATTTTTAACAACTTCAAACCGAAATATATAATATGAAAATAAAATGAATCATATAGAGGGCCCTCGGGCAAAACATATTTCATAAGTTCAGAATGAAAGTAGTAAAATCATAAGTAGCCCCTCGGGCAAAAACATGTATCATAATCAGCCCCTCGGTCATGCCTCACAGTCACTCATAATCAGTCACTCGGCACCTCACAGTCGCTCAGCACCTCGCAGTCACTCATGCCTCCTCATAGTCATAAAGTTTGCATTAGGATATTCTGTCTGCATCACATCCCCGGAGTGCGGTAATTCTCCGACCCTGCATGAACGCAAAATATCTTGTGCATTTGACTGCCGTTTTTACACCTACAATATTAAGTTGTGGAGTAAGTGGATGTGGATATTATTTCTTTGCTCTTGCCAAGACGTTTTGGTGTTTGTTGGGTTCTGTGTTTTGGATTAATTCTTGAAATTTTATGAAGAGCTTCGTTAATATATACTGACAGTACGAGAAATGACAGTTTGTATAATTTTAACTTTACGTGATAAAATGACTCATTTACTATGTTTTGTTTGTTAAGCAATTATATCATATAGTTTCCAAGATTCACAAACTTCTAGTTTGCTATGTCGACCTGGTTTTAGTGTTTTATTTACATATGCTTTCACATATTTCCTGACCAAACTGGCTCATAGTTGGTGCATTGGAAATTTTTATACTTTATGTGCCATCATATAACCTGTTATCTTTTTCATAGGAAGCAAATTTTCGAGAAAAATATTAGAAAAAATTATATTCTAAATAGTAATTATTTTGGAATCTCGTTTGGTACTTTAGTCGAGGTACATACAACTTTATCTAAAAACCAGTCACTAGGCATGTTCATCGAACTTCTACTAGATGTTAAAATATTATTTTTCTTGGCAAATCAAATTTTAGAAATACTTCACAGGTCAAAGGTAAAATCTATTTTAGATATTTTTCTATTTTGTTTGATTTTAACCATCTAATATTGAGAATTCATATCGATCTAACTAATTCGGAATCATGTTGCCATTGTTGCTAACTGTGTTCATGCACTCCTATATATATATAAGAGAGCATTTGGGCCTCCTTACCTTCAAACGATACAAGTAAATCAGAGGTAGAGTTTAATTGATGTCACGTAGGGGGCCATTTGCTTCTATACCCTCTTTTTATGTCACGTTTTAATGTGCCCGCTTTGTAAAAAAAATTGCAAGTATACCCGCTTTTTCGTATAACTTCAGCATACGGGGATAAAGTAGCAAAAGCAATTACGCAAAACTTTAGCATTCTAGTAGACGGGCCTGAAGTAGCAAGTGTGCTGAAGTTTTTGTTTGTAATTGATGAATTTAAACATAGTAGATGAAGTTTTTGTTTTTGTAACTGACAGTTTTTGTTTTGTAACTGTCGAAGCTGAAGTTACTTGTAACTTACGTAATTATTTATAATTTTTTTTTAAATAATTCGATAAACATATTTATGGTAATTATCCCATGAACTGAAGTTCCATAACAGCACCAACATTAGCAGAAGAAGAAGAAGAAGAAGAAGAAGAAGAAAAAGAAGAAGAAAACAAAGGAGGAGAAAGAGGAGGAGAAAGGGGGCTGACGTTATTTAAAAAGTGGGTGCAAGTAAGAAGTTTTTTAAGAAATGGGTATAGGTTAAATGGGGGCGACCAAATAGGGCGCCCGTACAATTTTTACTCACGTAGGGGTGGAAATTTGAGCCCAAACCTATCTAACCCGCCCTACCCGCC
>ML354731.1:14349-24378 GCA_005239505.1 Nicotiana paniculata | reverse complement strand
CCAAAAATCTGTCCAAAAGGACTAACTTTGTGTGCCAAAACAGTCCATTTTTCACCAAATACTAACACAAAACACAACAGCATGTGTAAATAGTAAAATACCCAACAACCATGTACTTTAAACTCAAGTATTCAGCTATTATCTACACATGACTGGAATTCAATCTTATATACTCAAACTTCAACCAACTATGAATTAGCGAAGTGGAAACAAGACTCAAGATGTAAACGAACTAAGTATTCAGACAAACTAGATTAGGATGAATTCTATTTGTTCAAACTAACATGGAAAACAAATGAATTCACAAACTAATGGTCAATACAGAAATTAAACGAGCATCATTAACAATCGGAAGACAACGTTCAACAACTAAACAATCGACTAACTAAGCAGACGATTCGACGATACTAAAATCAGTTTGGTCGATCACAATCCAATCAGTCAACTATGCTTAAAAGAGACGGCCAAATCAGCAATCATATTATCGATAAAAAGAATAGACAAACAAAACCAGAAACTAAAAAGAAAAACCCAGAAGCTAAAAGAAAAAAAAAAGAGTCAGGGGTTGTACCGAGCGATCCATACGACTGCCCTCAAATCTCAAAGACAACATGAACATCATCGAATCGACACCTCGAGCATTATTTTCTCAATGGCATTTATCACAGAGTTGTGGGGTCATGTATATGACAGAAAACGAGTTACAGAGGTTGGTGTAGGTGGTGAGGCAGTGGTGGTGGACGACATCGAGGTGGTCGTGCGTGTGAGGCGGCAGTGGGTTGGTCAGGTCGACGGTGAAGGGAATTTTGGGGGGTTTGAAGAATTTGGGGCGTGGAATGGAGAAAAGGAGAGTGAGAGGAGGCCAGTGATGCCATTTTGGTGTATTTGGACGACGGGCGGCGGCGGCAGTGGTGGCGGTGCGACTAGGGTTTGATATTGTTGATTTTTGGTGGGTATTTGGGGGATTTGGGTTGTGGATCTAGAAAGAGGGTGAAGAGAGGAAGAGAATAGTGTAATTTGGGTGGTGTTTGGAGCACGGCCGCCACCGGTGGCGAATTCTGGCGGGCGGCAGACGACAGTGGGGAGTGTGAGCGGCAGAGGAAGAGTGGGGAGATAGGAAATAAAAGAATAGGAGAAAAATGGGGGAAATTTCGGGGTATTAAGGGCTTTAAATACCTTGGTGTGTATGATTTTGGACCATTAGATCAAGAGAGGTTGGATGGCTGAGATTCGATCTCTGATTCAATAAGCAAAACGACGTAGTTTCAAGTAAAAACTACGTCGTTTTGAGCTCTTTCTTGGACAACCATTTAATGGACCGGGCATGGCCGAATTGGGCTCAAGTTTTGGGCCAATTTTTCTCAATTTTAATTGAAATACACTAGCCCAATTCTTTAAACCTTAATCATCTTATTTAGTCCTAGAACAAATATACAAGTAGAAAGAAAAAATCTTTTTGGGATATATATAATTTAAAGATGCAAACTAATATATACAAATAAAAGTTAGAAAATATTTTTGGTATTTTTAATAAAGGAATGCAACAAACATGCACAAACAATTAAAAATCATCCAAATACTAGTATTAAAAGCATGCAAAAATTAGGTATTCACAATTAACAGAAATATTATTAAATATCCATTTTAATAACAGAATAGTAATATTAAATCCAACGGAATATTAAAAGTTTCTCCGTTATCCAGACTTTATTTTCGCAGACCAATAATAAAAGAGTCAAATCTTCATTTGACTAGGTATTCAAATAAAAGGTGATTTGAAACACCCAAAAATCAATTCCAAGTGGAGACTCTGTAAATAACATAATATCTACTCAAATTTTTCACTTTAATTGGAAAAACTTTTTAACCCACAATCCACAATAACTTATATCTTTTGGAGGTAAAAAATGAGTGTGACAGCTCTGGTGACTCTGCTGGGGAACATTCAAGAATTCGAGCTTGTACATTGGATTTATTAATTTTGTTTATACTGCGATTTATTTGGGCCTAGTGTTCTACTTGCCTGCTCTTTACCGCTTTGATATTGTTGAACTATATTATAAATTGTCTTCTTTCGCACCCCCTCTGAATCTTCTGAATACAACCTCGGGAATCGCGGATACACGCCCCATTATTTTTTGAGATAAAGCCGGTTGGTCTGGGCTCCCGGTGAAGTATTATTAGTCACCCGTATTTAAAAACGGGGAGGGTCCAGTAGTTAAGCCGGAGAAGTATTTCTCCCGGTACTCTATCCCTTCCTAACTCGAGTTGTCCGCTTGTTTTATGGCCAGTCTAGATACATTTCATCCCCTAGGATTTTTAAAAAACAAATCTAGAAGGACAGTCCACATGCCTGGTTATCCTTAGTAGGATTGTTTTGTTGCATCACATGCATTTGACTTAACGAAACTCGGCACAAGGGATGGGTCCGTATAAGACATGTATCCTGTTTGAGACCACCATGTTCACTTATGTGCTACTTGCTGCATCATTTGGAAGGCTTGCTTGCATTTGTTGACTGACTTTAGAAAATTAGTTGAGCGGAACTTGAAAAAAATAAAAAAAATCATTCCCCTAGTTTTGTACAAACAATTCGTTTTTACTAAATAAAAAAAAATTGGTCAAGTTCGGAGTACGTGGGTTTGATTCTCACAATTTCAGTGGGGTACGTAAGCAACCTTCATCGGGTTCAGCCCCTATTTTTGCAATAGTTTTCGAAATTGGTGTGTCCATAATATTTTTTATTCAAAAAAATAATAAATCGATAGTTTTGTTGTTTTTTGTCTTTTTCATTATTTTATGCCTTTGCGTCCGATCATGTTTTCAATACAACCTCAAAACCTTCTTTTGAACTGCCAAAGACTATTTTCGTAAATATAGCTAATATTTTACCATTTTGCTTTATGTCGAACCCTTTTCGCTGAAAAAGCCTTAAAACCTTCCTCGGAAGTGCCGAGGGGCTATGTCCGTACAAAATGGTTACCTTGCTCGTTTTTAACACCTTTTACCATTTCGTCTTTATTTTTGACCGTTTTGCCGGGATAACCTTTAAACCGTCCTCGGAAGTGTCTAAGGGCTATTTTCGTAAAAATAGTCATTTTGTTTTTGCCGTGTCGTCCTTTGTTTTTGGCCATTTTTGCCAACTCAACCTTATAGATTTTTTTTTTGGTGAAGTATCAAATGAGTGTTTTTCATAAAAAAATAAATTTTTATTTGCTTTTACCCGCTTATTCATGTGTCCGGATGTTTTTACCAAGACAGTCTTAATACCTTTATTGGAGGTACTGAAGAGCCGTTTATATAAAAAATAACCATCTTGTTCCGCTTATCACCTTTTATCATTCTGTCCTTGTCCGACCGTTTTTCTAGCCTTCCTCCCATAAGAAGTTTGTTTGTTCCAAAAGTCCACTTAGTGTCATTTATTTGAGTTTAGATTAGGATTTGACTTTATATTTTTATTTATCTAGGTACGATATGGATCCAGTTAATGGGAGACCTGACAAGAGGCTGAGAGATGGAGAGCACTCGCCGTTTAAGATTGTCGACAAAGTGCCTAGGTTATTGAAGCGATGGTGGAACAACATGGATGGGTTTGAGAAAGGAAATATCAAGTTTGAAAAACTTGGTAAACATCATGGAGATTGAGCCTAAAAGAGAACTAATCGAGGATTTGGTTTATTTGTAGGACCCGAAGAACAATGTGTTTCGTCTTAATTGGTTTGAAATGACTCTTACCTTGGAGGAATTCGTTGAATATACAGATCTGGGAAAAAGAGTTGAACAAAGAAACTTTTGGCTCCTAGGGATGTCACTGCTACCAAGTTCCTTGAGCAGATGTGAATCAACCACGCCGAGATAACAGATGTAGCGCAAGGCAGGTCCGCCTAGATTTCTTGTATGATAGGTACGTACATGAAGAGGGATTCTTAGAATATGGGATGAAGTTTGTTAATAAACAGAACCAACACACATGGCAAGAACATGGACGGAAAGCACTCGTTGTAGCTTTCTTGGGGTGCATGGTCTTTGCAAGAGAGGATCGGAAGATCAACATTCAGTTATCTGGAATAGTCACATCCATGATGAAAATAAAAGATTCTTCCATTCTTCCTATGGTGTTAGCAGATATCTTTCATGCCTCGACCAGGTGCTGGGAAGGAAGAGGTTTCTTTGAAGGTTGCAACCTCCTGCTTCAGATGTGGTTCATGGATCATCTTTTCCGTCCTTATCAGGTAGACCACCGTACTTGTTGGGGTAATCATGTTCGCCAATATAATTCTAGATTGAAAAGTGAGTTGGAGATTCGCAATTTTCAAGGAAATGTTCAAGTTTTGAGGGAATATCTCCACTCCTTAACAGAAGCTCAGATTACATGGAACTATCCTTGGTTCACCGCAGAATATGTCATCTATAAGTCATCTTGCCATCCCTTTTTAATCTTGATGGGGCTTCGGGGTTATCAGCCATATGCTCCCATGAGAGTTCTACGTCAGTTGGGTCACTAACAGATAGTTCCCCCGGTAGAGGTTATGGAAAACTTTATCTGGAAAGCAGCATCAGAGGATCCCATTCGTGAAGCTTATGCTCAACGTGTTTGGAATGCCACTAAGATACTCGAGCGTGGCACCATGGTGGAAGATCGAGAATGGGGTGAGCTGAATCCTTCTTATCTTGAGTGGTTTTATAATCAGGACGCTCTCGCAGATAGACCGGGGACAGTCGTAAAGAGCATCGCAGAGTGGGAGGCTGAGATTCAAAACAGAGTTGGGCTGGCTAGGGAAGAGATGAAAAGTGATTATAAATCTGCCTTTGGAGCACTGCAAGAAGAGCTCAACATCGTTAAAGTAGACAGGGATATGCTATATGATGCTTTTGAGAAAGAAAAATCTCAGTGGGCACGAGAGAAGCAAGCACTCAAAGCCCAAGTTCAGAAGAAGAACATATCCACAACCGCTCAGTAGTAGGAAGAGAGAGAAGCCCAGTTCAGGGTAGTCAAGCAAGGAGCGCCAGATTGCGGAGTTTGAAATAGAAATACATCACTACCAAAGTATGATCAATCGGTTATAGGGGGAGTCACTAGAAGTTCGGCGCCAAAGAGATATGGCCTAGGAGCACGAGTGTGATGTGCTGGATCTAGCCGAAACTCGTGGTCAGCAAAATCAAGAATTGTATTTGGCTTAGGAGCACATTAAGGGAAAGATCCTCGAGGTAAACACATATACCTCTCGAGCTTGCAGGAGTTTCCAGGGAATGACGCCCGCACGATTTTCTGAAGTATCATTTGAACATCGCTCGTCACATATCTGCAGATTTAGAGAGGATATACTGCGACGTTGGGGGTCAGCCGCAGGAATAAGCTCCATGACTACAGTAATGCTGGTGGATTCTCCTAAAGAATTTTAGATCTTTTTGTAGTTGGCAGTCCATTTTGATTGTTCCTTTGTGGTCTTTGAGTATGTAGGAGTCTTTTGTTGTTTTAAGTCTTGTTATTTGTCCTTTTGTCTTAAAAAGTCTATTTGATTCAAATCTGGTCTTGTTTAAATGGTAATTTTATGTAATTTTGTTATTGAGTCTTGTATCAAAAAATAAAAATCAATGAAAATGATTTTGCTTTAGAAAAATTCGAAAATGAACCAAAATATGTTTGTTTTGTAAAAAACAAAGGTGGTGTTCCTGAACGACATGATGATCTGATTCATGCGGCGACATGATACGTAGGCAACCCCAAAAAGGTTTGAATGAAATATTTTTCAATGACTCTAAAATGAGGGAACAAAGTGAGGTGAGGGAAAAGAAAAGCGAAAAAATGAGAAAGAGAGAGAGAGAGAAAACAAATTATTATTAAGAGCGTCAATAAGCAACATACTTATAAGCCGGGATGAAACATGAAGCCTTCCAAAATCATGTTACATGGCATATTACGTGTGATTCATATATGTAAGATGCTTAACCCTAACACGTTTGTTGTCTCTTATATAGTAAGCTTAAGGTGGTTGGTTTGTGGTGAAACTGGAAACACATCATTACTTTACCATATCTAAAGGAAAGGTACTTATGGATAATAATGATGAAATTGAGTTGGTCGATGACGACCCCCAGGGTCAGTCAGTTGAGCAAGAGTCAGAGGAAGTAAGAAGATTAAAACAACAACTGTCTGATGTATATCAAGCTTGGGTCTCCGGTCAGCCTCCGCCTCAGGGTCCCTCAGAAGGAACTTCTACTGTACCCCTGGCTACTCAACCACCACTCCATGCAGCGAGTGATCATATTCTACCACCTGGGTATGTGCCAAACTACAGCTTCCATTCCTCCCCTGGTACCTCTAATGTGCGACCTCCAGCTGCACCAGTCAGGCACACCCCTCTTGTCTTGTTTGGTATGCCGATATATAAAATCCCGCCACCACCTCCTGTGATGAGGCCAAACAACGAGCCACCATTTCATGCTTGTGATGGACAATACTACTCTCCAAATATGGCTTTCGGGGTCTCGGATCCATACAAGCAGACTCCTTTGTACGAGTCACCAGTGGAAAATAAAAAGCCTACCAAGACAGTTGAGCCAGATGAGATGGCCAGGAAAATGAAAAATCTTGAACAGAACATAAAGAACATACAAGGACTAGGTGGTCACAAAAGTGTATCTTTAAGTGATCTATGCATGTTCCCTCACATCCATTTGCACTAGAGTTCAAGATCCTAAAATTTGAGAACTATGATGGACATCGCGACCCTATCGCCCACTTGAAAAGGTACTGCAACTAGCTGAGGGATGCAGAAGGAAAAGAAGAATTGTTGATGGCTTATTTTGGGGAAGGTCTTGTGGGGGTAGCCTCAAAATGGTTCATTGACCAAGATAGCTCTCACTGGCATGTCTGGGACGACATGGCGCAGGCTTTCATCAAACAATTCCAGTACAACATAGATATTGCACCAGATCGTAATTCTCTGTCCAATATGAAGAAGAAGCTGGCTGAAATCTTTAGGGAGTATGCAATAAAGTGGAGGGAGCAAGCGTCTAGAATCAAGCCACCCATGTATAACCACGAGTTGATCACTATTTTTTTGGAGGCTCAAGAGTCTGATTACTTTCAGAACATGGTGTCTGCGATAGGTAGATCTTTTGCAGAAGCAATCAAAATATGGGAGATGGTCGAAAATGGCCTCAAGACTGGCAGAATTGTAAGTCAAGATGCTCTCAAAGCCACTACCCAAGCTATCCAAAATGGGTCGGGAATCTTGGAAAATAGAAAGAAGAGAGATGAAGGGTCTATGATGACTTCGGGATCCAGGGAGGTTCAAAGAGAGGCAGCGCATCCTTATGTGCAAGTTCATCAGGGGCAATCCATCTATCCTCAACATTATTATCCTCCGCCAATTCCTCAATACTCTGTGCGCCCACCACATTATACAGTGTTCAATGCTCAATCCTATGCTCGGCCTCCCAATCATCAAGTACGGGTACCCGCTTCAAGGATCCCCCGACCTCAGTAGCAAAATTTTCGGGCACCCTATAATGCTCGTCCCAGGCAGGATTATGGTCGAGAGTAGAGGCCGGCAGAATAACTCACTCCATTAGCTGAATCATACTCTAGTCTATTCCAGAAGCTGAAGCAAATAGGCGTGATTGGACCCACCTCTCCCCACCATATACATCCTGATTCACATGGATTTAAAGAAAATTCTAGATGTGAATATCATTCAGGTGCCCCGAGACATAGCCCTGATGACTGTTGGACTCTGAAAAGAGCCATATAAAGACTAATTGCTGAAAAATTGATTGTAGTGACAAATGACGAGGGCCCTCCTAATGTGACCAACAACCCCTTGCCAGTACATAATGATGTTCACTTTGTGGGAATGATTGGATGGGATCAAGAATGCAAGCCGTCTTGTCGAGCAGAAATGACAGCAGGAACGATGCAAGAGGGAACCAAATTGGAAATCAGTCCAAGCCGAGACGTGCCGTTGATTGTGAAAGGCACCCTGAGCTTAGAAACAGTAACTTTATTTGTTCCCAAGGTATCGAGATTGGAAGTTCACTCTAATGTTACAAGCCCAGGATTGTATGTCCTTGGAGGCTACCCCAACACAAAGCAGAATCAGGGTGGTATTAAGGGTATAACAGAGTCGATCATAATCAAACCTGCCATGCAACCCCCTGTGGCAAACACGAAAACCATTCCTTGGAACTACAACAAAACTGTCATGACCTACAAAGGCAAGGAAATCATAGAAGAAGTGGGGGAAAGTGGAGGTTTGACTCTATCGGTGAGGTTTTACTCTACAGAAGAGCTGAGGAAGGCCAGGAAAATCAGAGAAAGACAATTGCAAATAACGAAACCAGCCACTGAAGAAGAGGCAGAAGAGTTTTTGAAAAATATGAAAGTTGAGGATTACTCAATCATTGACCAGCTGAGAAAGACTCCTGCCCAAATTTCTCTACTATCTCTGCTCATACATTCAAAAGATCATGCTCTTGTGCTAATCAAGATCCTGAACGAGGCACATGTCTCAGAGAAGACCATAGTGAATCAGTTAGAGAAGATGGCCAACATATTTTTTGAGGTGAAAAAAATCACCTTTACTGATGATGAACTCCCTGAAGAAGGATCTAGGCACAACAGGGCTTTACACTTGATTGTTAAATATAATGGGCACTATGTAAAGCGAGTCCTAGTTGATGGAGTCTTGAGCGTAGATGTATTCCCTCTCTCCACCTTGAAAATCATGAAGATCAATACAAACATAATCCGAGCCAGCAATGTCCGTATCCAGGATTTTGATGGCTCAGCGAGAGATACCATTGGGGAGATCAACCTCACCATGATGATTGGGCCGGTTGACTTTGAAATTGTCTTCCATGTATTGGACATGGACATTTCTTAAACTTTCTTCTTGGAAGGCCGTGGATCCATACGGCCCGAGCTGCGCCATCCACCTTGCATCACATGCTCAAATTCGAACATGACAGGCAATAAATTATTTTTCACGGGGAAGATGAGTCGTCCATTTATAAAGACCCGTTAATTCCCTATATTGAGGCCAAGGAAGGGTGTGATTCCATTGTCTATGAGGCTTTTGAAGTGGTTGTTTTGGACCATGTTGAGGAAGGAAAGCCCATTCTGCATCCTCGTCTTTCTTCCACATCTGTAATGGTGGTTGCACTTATGTTGAGACAAGGTTATGAGCTAGGAAAAGGCTTGGGGGCATCATTGCAAGGAATTTCGGAGTCCATTTCTTCGTTCAGTAACCAAGTCACTTTTGGTTTAGGCTTCAGGCCAATACAAGTAGACAAAGACAAATCCAAGCACCGCAAAAAGCATGGATGAGTCTTGCAACAACCTATCCCTCACATTTTCTACACTTCTGTCAAGCCACGACTCCAAGAGGGTTAAAATTCCTCGGCAGGCAAACATTGATGAAATTTTCCATGGCCTCAGCCAGATGTTTCCTGAAGTGAATATGATCCAGGCTGGTGATGGTACTAGTCGTGCTGATATGCAACTAATTGGCCCAGACACCATGCTCAACAATTGGGAAGCAACTCCTCTCCCCACAAGGAAGGAGTCTCGGTAGTTTGCTTTTGCAGCTTCTTTTTTGTATTTTGGGTTACTTTCAGGGTTGTAATCCAAACATCTCAGTATGATTGTTTTGTTTTGATGTTAACCCTTCTATCCTTTAATATTCAATGAAATGCAATTCAGCTTCGTATTAAGTTTTGTAACTTTTCCTTTTCCTAATTCCTGTCATTTTATTTCCATTTCAGTTTTGTTAATGCCGAATTTAATAACATGACATGCATGCGGAATTCATGCCTAGATCTTAAAAAGCTGTCTAATTTTGAAATAATGAATCAAGAGGTTGAATATGATGAAGATGAGGCTGTTGAGGAAATAACAAGAGATTTGGAACAATTTGAAATAAGTCTAAGCACAACCTCAATGAAACTGAGTCCATTAATATTGGAAGTCATGAAGATGTTAGAGAAACAAAGATAAGCATTCACACTGAACAAAAAACCAGAGAT
>ML354731.1:0-14111 GCA_005239505.1 Nicotiana paniculata | reverse complement strand
TGCCGATGTGCAACTAATTGGCCCAGATACCATGCTCAACAATTGGGAAGCAACTCCTCTCCCCACAAGGAAGGAGTCTCGGTAGTTTGCTTTTGCAGCTTCTTTTTTGTATTTTGGGTTACTTTCAGGGTTGTAATCCAAACATCTCAGTATGATTGTTTTGTTTTGATGTTAACCCTTCTATCCTTTAATATTCAATGAAATGCAATTCAGCTTCGTATTAAGTTTTGTAACTTTTCCTTTTCCTAATTCCTGTCATTTTATTTCCATTTCAGTTTTGTTAATGCCGAATTTAATAACATGACATGCATGCGGAATTCATGCCTAGATCTTAAAAAGCTGTCTAATTTTGAAATAATGAATCAAGAGGTTGAATATGATGAAGATGAGGCTGTTGAGGAAATAACAAGAGATTTGGAACAATTTGAAATAAGTCTAAGCACAACCTCAATGAAACTGAGTCCATTAATATTGGAAGTCATGAAGATGTTAGAGAAACAAAGATAAGCATTCACACTGAACAAAAAACCAGAGATGCCTTGATTCAACTTTTATTTGAATACAAAGACGTGTTTGCTTGGTCTTATGATGATATGCCGGGTTTAAGTGCTGATCTAGTGGTTTATAAGCTTCCCACATATCCTAATTTTCCACCAGTCCAACAAAAGCAACAAAAATTTAAAACGGACATAAGTGATAAAATCAAAGAGGAAATAATGAAACAACTGAGCGTCAATGTGGTCAGAGTTGTTCGATACACCACCTGGGTGGAAAATGTTGTGCCTGTGCCAAAGAAGGATGGAAAAACTAGAGTCTTTGTTGACTAAAGAGACCTAAACAAAGCAAGTACAAAGGATAATTTTCCTTTGCCAAACATCCACATTCTTGTAGATAATTGCGCAAAGCATGAGATACAGTCGTTCGTGGATTGCTCTGTTGGGTACCACCAGATTCTAATGGATGAGGATGATGCAGAGAACACCACTTTCACCACTCCATAGGGTAATTATTGTTACAAGGTCATGCCATTTGGTTTGAAGAATGCAGGGGAAACTTACATGAGGGCCATGAACACCATTTTCCACTACATGATGCACAAAGAGATTGAAGTATATGTTGATGATTTCATCATAAAATCAAAGACACAGGCTGATCAGGTGCGCGATTTGAAAAAGTTCTTCGAATGGCTTCGAAGGTATGACCTTAAGCTTAATCCAGCCAAGTGTTCATTTCGAGTTCCATCTGGGAAACTCCTCGATTTTATAATCAGTCGTAGAGGCATCGAATTGGATCCATCTAAGATAAAGTCCATTCGAGATTTGCCACCCCCAAAGAATAAAAAGGAAGTCATGAGTTTGCTCGGGAGGTTGAACTATATCAGTAGGTTCATTGCTCAGCTCACAACCACGTGCGAGCCCATCTTTAAGTTGTTGAAAAATAATGTTGCTATCTAGTGGACGGATGATTGCCAAAAATCTTTTGACAGGATCAAAGATTATTTGTCAAAACCCCTTGTACTCGTCCCACCTGAAACTGGTAGGCCTTTGTATTTATGTCTATCGGTGATGGATAATTCATTGGGATGTGTTTTGGGGAAACATGATGTAACATGCATGCAATCTATTATTTGAGCAGGAAGTTCACCAATTATGAGGTTAAATACACCCTTTTAGAAAGGACATATTGTTCCTTGACTTGGGTTGCTCAGAAGCTGAGGCATTAACTATTGGCCTACACTACTTACCTCATATCCAGAATAGATCCTTTGAAGTACATCTTCCAACAGCCAATACCCATTGGCAGGCTCCCAAAATGGCAAATTTTGCTCACCAAGTTCGATATCGTCTATGTCACTCGCACCGCGATAAAATCACAAGCTTTGGCAGATCATTTGCCAGAGAATCCAGTTGATGATGAGTATAAGCCACTTAGCACATACTTCCCAGACGAAGAGGCCAACTCAATAGAGGAAGCAGTTTCAGACGATAGCCATGTATTGAAAATGTATTTTTATGGGGCTATCAATATCAAAGGAGTTGGGATTGGGGCATCCTCATCTCACCTATCAGACAACATTACCCTACAATGGACCGACTTCATTTATTCTGTACCAATAATACGACAGAATACGAAGCTTGTATCATGGGTTTAAAAATGGCCCTCGATCTGAACGTGCATGAACTATTGGTTATAGGAGATTCTGATTTGCTTATCCGGCAAGCCAAAGGCGAATGTGAGACTCGATACATCAAGCTTATTCCATAAAAACAATGTGCACAGACCTGAGCAAGAGATTCAAATCCATTGAGTTCAGGTACATTCCTAAGTTTCACAACGAGCTAGCAGATGCCTTGGCTACCTTAGTCTTGATGTTCCCTTATCCAGGCAACACTCATATTGACCCATTGGAAATCCAAGTTCGGAATCAACACGGTTACTACAATACTACTGACACAGAACGATATGGTGAACCATGGTATCATGACATAAAACGATTCCTGAAAACAAGGGAATACCCAGAGCATGCCAAAGCAGATAAAAAAAGAACAATAAGACGACTCGCTGGCGGTTTCTTCCTGAATGGGAAAATTTTGTACAAAAGGACCCCAGATTTAACTTGNGGGGGGGGGGGGTGGACCTCACATGAATGGATATGTTTTCGCGAAGAAGATTCTGCGGGCATGGTATTTTTGGCTTACTATGGAGCGAGATTGCTTCAGTTTTGTTCGCAAGTGTCACCAATGCCAGATTCATGGTGACCTGATTCACTCGCCACCTTTGGAGTTACATCCCATGTCCTCTCCTTGGCCTTTCGTTTCTTGGGGAATGGATGTTATTGGGCCAATCGAGCCAAAGGCTTCAAATGGGAATAGATTCATTTTGGTTGCAATTGATTACTTCGCCAAGTGGGTGGAGGTCGTCACTTTCAAAGCAGTCACCAAGAAAGCAGTGGTAGACTTTGTTCATTCCAACATCATTTGTCGTTTTGGTATCCCAAAGACCATTATCACTGACAATTCAGCCAATATAAATAGTAATTTGATGAAGGAGGTACACGAGCAATTTAAAATTATGCATCGCTATTATACCCCTTATCGGCCAAAAGCCAATGGACCCGTTGAAGCGGCGAACAAGAACATCAACAAGATTCTTAGGAATATGATCCAAGGTTCCAAACAATGGCATGAAAAGTTGCCTTTTGCTCTTTTGGGATACCACACGACTGCTCACACATCTGTTGGTGCAACTCCTTATCTGTTGGTATATGGAACGGAAGTTGTAATACTGGCTGAAGTCAAAATTCCCTCTCTTCGGATCATTGCGGAGTCGGAGATTGAAGATACAGAATGGGTAAAGACCCGATTAGAACAACTAATGCTGATTGATGAAAAACGGCTAGCAGCAGTGTGCTTTGGCCAGTTATACCAGCAAAGAATGGAACGCTCTTACAACAAGAAAGTACGTCCGAGGTACTTCGAGGTGGCCAACTCGTTTTGAAACACATTCTTCCACACCAAGTAGAAGCTAAAGGAAAGTTTTCCCCAAACTGGAAAGGACCCTACATCATCAAGAAAGTGTTACCAAAAGGAGCCTTGCACTTGGTAGATGAAGAAGGACGAGTACCAGACATAACAATTAATGCAGATGCAGTCAAAAGATATTATGTTTGATATATACCCACTGTGGAACTTTCACGCATGATTTTCTTAGATCGAGATGATAAAGGCTATCATTGCTCGCTATTCCAAATAGGTGTCATCCTTTTGATTAACCCTTTTTTGAGATGTATTTGTCTTCTTTGTTTTCCACTTTTTGGAACACGTGTACTTGAAAAAGCCAAAAAAAAAGTAAAAATAACAAATCTTTTGAGTCATTGAACTACGTCCGACCTGATTCCGAAAGGATACGTAGGCAGCCTTACCCTGGGTTCGGTCCCATCACAACAAAAATCCATATTCCAATACTCCAAAACTAGGGCAGAAGTTTATTTCATTTTACGATTTTTTCTGTAGAAACAGTTCTAAAAGTTGTAATTCTGTTCAAGGTTCTTTTCTCCTTCTCCCTGTTAAGAACTTCTGGTCAATCTTTGAAAATATTCAAAGTCCCCATGTAGGGTCATTGGGAAACCTTCCGCATGTCGTATCTCAGTTAAAAAAAAAAGAAGAACAAATGAGAGAGTCTTATTGGTGATAACCCGTATGGGCACTGTAACGAGACAATCAGCAGAAAAATGAGAGAGTCTTATTGGTGAAAACCCAAATGGGAACCACCAGGCGACAGTGAGTAGAGAAATGAGAGAGGTAAGTTAACGAAAACCCGCAAAGGGCACTACTAGCCGAATGAGGGTCTTCGATACCCCGACATGAGCACAACCAAGATAGTTTTAAGATAAAAATTTGCGATGGATTTTGAGAATTAGACAGCTTAGATGGATCAGGCGTCTAGTCCAAAATGCATGTCATGATTCATTGAAGTCGGCACATACTTTCAGATAAGTCTCCCTAATCCTTTCCCTGAAAAGGACACCTTTTGTTTAAGCACAGTCCTTTTTCACCTTCAATTATTCTTCTGTTTTTACCCATAATTTTCTTTGAGTCCCTTTCGGTCTAATCTTGCATTAAAAGCGAAGAAAAGAAATGGCTGAAAAACTGGCTACAGTTTCCCCGTAATATCGAGCACAATTTGGGGCATATATGGCATTGACGAAGGTAGAATCCATCCGTGATTTCATTTGATATGGAAAATAAAGTGTCTCAAAGAAACTGAAAAGGTCGCCTAAGCGAGACCTGCTTCATGAGAAAGTTGATAAGCACTACGGACACAAACTAGTACTTGGTGCAAAACAACGAGTTTGATTTTAAAGGGAAAAATTGCCTTGCCTCAAGTGTATTGGTAAAAAAGAGTTTCACACGTAAGCCAACTTTTGACAACTCAACCAGTCACGTGGACACAGGAAAATGCGACAGCTGGATGTGATTCTTTGAAGAGGTATGGTACAAAGAGGCACGGTTCAGTAAACCCACAAACTTATCAGCCACGGGAAACTCAACTTGATCAAAATGGGAGAAAGGCACGGTCAGAATGAATCTAGACTAAGCTACAGGCAGATTTAAGTACTCACAATTGATTACTCGAACGTTATGTAACCGAAACCAAATTACCGTTATCCTTTGTAATGCCTCATTAATGTCATAATTAGTCACTAATGAGTAACCATAGCAAGAGTCGTACATTATGAGAATCTCCTATATAAGGGAGGGGAATATAGCTTGTAAAGGCATCTGATTCTCAAATACAATTAACTTCGATTTTCTATATTTCTGCAATATTGTCTATTATAAATTTTTCTCCATTACTTTGATTATCAGTAACCCGTATTCATCTTAAAAATAAGCTTTAGTCAAAGGGTCTAATTCTTTGATTAAACAGAATTGTTCTGTTACCGGAAATCTGATAATCTTTGTTTACTTTTCAAGTGATATCCTCTGAATTTTGTCAAACTCCAACGACAACAACCAGCAAAGGAGTGGAACCCCAGTTCCATTGCCTTCAGGAACCCCACGTGGTTCGAAGGAACAATCCCCATAAAGATCCAATAACAACAATGGTGATAATGATCAAACTGGGGAACAAGATCGTGTAAAGCAAATGATTACAGAGTATGTGAGCCAAGCTTTGCAAGAATTTACGAGAGGATTACCGGCAGCGTTACCTACACCGCCGACGCCACCCCCAATAACACCATCACCATGCAAAATCCTCAATATGGGTTGGCAAACTCAGGAAGAGGAGATACTCCTAATGAATCTCTCGAAACGAGACCAGGTATATCTAATAACTCAGAATTACAAAATTTACTGCTAACTATGCAGAAACAAATGAAGAAGCAGAACAATCGCATCGAATAAATTCCTGGAGTACCACCTATCATCAAAGGCATCGATGTTGATAGATATTCTCAAAAACCTTGGAAGCCAAGTGCGGCACCCTTGCCTATACCCAAGAAGTTTAAAATGCCTGACGTTCCCAAATATGATAGAACAACTGACCCACGTGACCATATGACTGCTTTCACTACTGGGGTAAAAGGCAACGACTTAACGAAATAACAGATTGAATCAGTCCTTGTCAAAAATTTGGAAAACACTTACCAAAGAGGCCCTAACCTGGTATTCTCTTCTCCCTGAAAATTCTATTGACTCTTTTGCTGAGCTTGCAGATTCGTTTACAAAAGCACACTCTGGTGCACAAAAAGTTGAGAAGAGAATGGAAGGTATATTCAAAATAAAACAAGGAGACACAGAACTACTTCGTGAGTTTGTAGATAGGTTTCAACGAGAAAGAATGCAGTTACCCAGGGTGCCTGATAATTGGGCAGCTATGGCATTTGCAAGCACCCTAAACGATAAAATCTCAGAAGCCACGAGACGACTTAAGGAAAGTCTAAGAGAATTCCCCGCTACAACATGGAATGATGTATATAACAGGTACAATACTAAACTTAGAATAGAAGAAGATATGATTGCTCGTTCAAGAGATGAAGATCATTCCAGATCCAGACGTCCTGAATCAGATAGAAGATAAGGTAAAAACAGGTACGATCCTTACTTAGGACCCTCAGGTCCGATATCCTCCCCAGGTTCGAAAACACTAGGTCGGACTATAGACCACAAGGAAGAGAGTAGTCTCATCCTCGTCTAGATCCAGAAAAGATAGAGATGAATGACCTAGAGGTAGTACTCAAATTGGGGATCATACCTTTAATGTAAGTACTACTGAACTTGTCTCGATATTGAGGAACATGGGAGACAAGGTTAAGTGGCCCAAAGAGATGCGGTCCAATCCAAGTAGAAGGAACCCAGATCACTGGTGTGAATTTCACAATGATCATGGACACAAAACTGCGGATTGCATATTTTTACAAGGTGAAGTAGGAAATTTATTAAAACAAGGCTATTTAACGGAATTGTTTAGTGATAAAGGTAAACAGGCATATATGAGGAACAAGCAGGATCCCCCAAAGCCTCCTTATCCAAAACGAACCGTCAACGTGATACACGGGGGTGAAGAAGTAAACAGAGTGATTTTCAAAACAACCACAAAGTTCACAATTACACAGGGGAAACGGGCTCGTGAAATTATGGAAGAATATGATATAACCTTCGATGATTCAGATATCAGCGGATTAATGCTTCTGCACAATGATGCTCTGGTAATATATTTACTTATTCATGACATTAACGTAAAAATTATATTGATCGATCCAGGCAGTTCAGTCAATATCATTTTGCTAAGAGTCGTGGAAGAAATGCTATTGGGGAATCAAGTAATCCCAAAAGCACAAGCCATATCAGGGTTTGATAACTCTACGGTTATAACAAAAGGAGAAATTGAGCTTAGAACTTATGCCGAGGAGGTGATCAAAAGTGCCAGGTTCCAAGTCATCGATACTGGCATGGCTTATAACGTGATCATTGGAAGGCCATGGATCCACAACATGAAAGCGATACCCTCCATGTTGCATCAGGTAATTAAATTCCCCTCTGAATGGGGGATTCAACAAATCAAAAGAGACCAACAGACCGCAAGAAATATAAACTCGGTGGTACACTACAACAAGAAAATAGAGGTGGAAGATCTACGAGATAAGGGAATCTCCCAAGTAGGTAACACAACCCAAACAAACATGGAAGAAATTACTACCCAAATAGGTACGAAAGGTATTATTGTTGAAACAGGTACGAAAGAAAATACTTACGAGAAGGAAAATCAAGTTACGACGGAAGGTGTATTATACCACACAGATACAGATTCCAGACCGGACGTCATTCGTGAATCGGAGGAAGATGAGGTAAGTTAATTGATTATTTAAAGGCTAACACATACTGGTTTTCGTGGTCCCACTCAGATATGACAGGCATCCCACCAGAAGTGATGACTCATAAACCAATTGAATATCTATCCTTCGTACATGTTAAGCAGAAGAAAAGAAAGCAAGGACCATTCAAGAACCAAGTGATCGACGAAGAGGTACATAAACTCTTGAAGATTGGTTCGATACGAGAGGTAACGTACCCTAACTGGCTAGAAAACACCGTGGTAGTACCTAAAAAGAATGGAAAGTGGAGAGTATGCGTAGATTATACTGACTTAAATAAAGCATGCCCCAAAGATTCATTTCCATTGCCACATATAGATCAAATGATTGATGCTACAACATGTCATGAATTATTGAGCTTCTTAGATGCATATTCTGTTTATAATCAGATTAAAATGAATCCCTCAGATGAGGAAAAAACTTCCTTCATTACAAACAGGGGGACTTACTGTTATAAAGTTATGCCTTTTGGCTTAAAAAACAATGGAGCCACCTATCAAAGTTTAGTGACTAAAATATTCCAAGAACATCTTGGAAAGACGATGGAAGTCTATATTGATGATATGTTGGTAAAATCAACACAAGCACAAGACCATTTCCAGCATCTCTCTACTGCTTTTGATATTTTACGCAGGTATAATATGAAGCTAAATCCAGAGAAATGCGCTTTTGGAGTGCAATCAGGTAAATTTTTGGGTTTCCTTGTATCGAACAGAGGAATAGAGGTAAATCCCGCTCAAATTAAAGCTATAGAGGAAATACCTGATATTTTAACAAATAAAAAGAAAGTTTAAAGACTGACAGGGAGAATAAAAGCTTTGGGTAGGTTTATTTCTAAATCTTCCGAAAAAAGTTTTAAATTCTTCTTAGTTCTCAAAAAGTAGAATCATTTCGAACAGACTGAAGAATTTCAGCAAGCCCTCAAGAATCTGAAGATTTATCTATCGAAACCACCACTGCTTTCAAAGCCAAAAGAAGGGGAAAGATTGTACATCTACCTGGCTGTCTCAGAAATTGCTGTAAGTGCAGTATTGGTAAGAGAAGAAAAAGGTAAACAATCACCTGTCTATTATGTAAGTAAAACTTTGCTAGATGCTGAGACTAGATATCCACATCTGGAAAAGTTATTCTTAGCTTTAATAATGGCATCTGGAAAATTATTACCCTATTTTCAATGCCACCCAATCACAGTGATGACCTCATATCCTTTAAGAAATATTCTGCATAAACAAGAATTGTCAGGAAGATTAGCCAAGTGGGCCATAGAATTAAGTGAGCATGAAATAATCTATCAGCCTAGGACTGCAATTAAGTCTCAAATACTAGCTGATTTTGTTGCTGACTTTAGTAATAGCATTGTATCTGAAGTAGAAAAAGAGTTACAACTCCTTAACAGTGTTAATCCAGGCCCATGGACCTTGTTCACCTATGGTTCTTCAAATATAAAAGGCGCCGACTTAGGCGTAGTCTTGATATCACCCACGGGTGAAAAGACACGGCAAGCTATCAAGTGTTATCCTATAACTAACAATGAAGCAGAGTACGAAGCTGTTATTACAGGGCTTGAACTCGCAGGGGAGCTCTCAATCGAGCAAATTGTGATCAACAGCGACTCCCAACTGGTAGTAAATCAGATACAGGGGACTTACATCGCTCGAGAGACTAGAATGCAACAATATCTTGAAAAATCACGAGAGCTCGTGAGACAATTCAAAACATGGAAGGTAATGCAAAAAGAGGAAAATGCAGAAGCAGATGCACTAGCTAACCTCACAGCAGCCACAGAAGTAACGAACAAAGACAATACAATTGTCGTTCAACTATTTCATTCAATAATAGACTAGGACAGGAATGAGGTAACTTTCAACAACCTAACCTGGGACTACAGAAATGAAATTCTTAATTTTTTGCAGAATGGCACCGTACCTGAAGACAGGAAAGCAGCTCAAGCACTTCGCCGCAAAGCTGCACGGTACTGCCTTATTCGCAACTCACTTTATTGCAAGATGTTCGGAGGACCCTAGCTAAATGCCTCGTACATAACCAAATGGAATTTGTGATGAAAGAAGTCCACTAAGGACACTATGGAAATCACTCAGGGGCGAGATCCTTAGTGAAAACGCTAATCAGAGTTGGATACTATTGCCCTAAGATGGAAGAAGAAGCCGAGAACTTCGTATCCAAATGTGACAGATGCCAAAGGTTTTCCAATAACATGCATCGACCAGCGGAATTATTACATCCAATAATATCCCCATGGCCTTTCATGAAATGGGGTATGGACATAGTGGGACCTCTTCCCACAGCTAAAGGACAGGTACGGTTTTTACTCGTGCTAACCGACTATTTTACAAAATGGGTAGAGGCAGAAGCGTTCAAACAAGTGCGAGAAAAGGAAGTTAAAATCTTCTTACGGCGAAACATAATATGCCGCTTTGGAATACCAAAGGAAATCGTGTGTGATAATGACCCACAATTGTTAGGCTCGCAAATCACAGAATTCTTCAAAAGTTGGAAAATCAAGCGGATCACTTCAACGCCGTACCACCATGTGGCTAATGGTCAAGCTGAGTCAACGAATAAGTTCATCATCAACAATATAAAGAAGCGGTTGGATAAAGCCAAAGGAATTTGGCCTGATGAGTTACCAGCGGTACTATGGGCATACATAACAACTTCAAAGATAGACACAGGAGAAACTTCGTTCGCACTTGTTTATGAATCAGAAGCCTTAATACCTGTGGAGATTGGCGAACCAAGAATAAGGTTCTCAAAAACCATGGAGGGTGAAAACGACGACGAATTAAGGACCAACCTGAACCTGCTCGAACCACGGAGAGAAGCATCATTGATACATATGGCAGCTCAAAAACAAATCATAGAGCGTTATTACAACCGTAAAGCTCATCTCAGGTACTTTAAGATTGGGGACTTCGTCCTCAAAAAAGTCTTTCAATCAACGAAAGAAGCAGGTTCATGAAGGCTAAATCCAAACTAGGAAGGACCTTACAAAATTCGAGGCATAGCTGGGAAAGGCGCCTATGAGTTGGAAGCTATGGACGACAGAGTTCCACCTATGAGGTGGACCAACAAGCTGGAACACCATCTATCTAAAGAAGTATTACTTCTATAAGAAAAGAATACCCCCGTCAGGTATCACACGTTCGATTTTATTTTGAACATTTAAAAATTGTACTAACTTTTTTAGATGATAGGAACAAAGCTAACCCATCACCAGATGATGATATTAGACCTGCAAAGATACAAGGAAATAACACAATTCCCGGTCTAGGGTTACACTTTCTGATGGACGTTTTAAAAGGGTTAAGCAGTCATCATCTAAAAAAATATATACCTTCGAGTCCGGAATGTTTTTCCTTTTCAGGAAAAGGAACACTAGGAAGGAATAATCAAGTGCTCGAGATTTCATTCTTCAAAGCTCAAACACTTAGGGGACTACACAGTATGGAAGGCTAAGATGAAGCAAAGAAGACTATCAGAAAGTCAAAAGCTCGAGCCTGAAGACCCATCTACCCAACAAGACAAGTGACACGAGCAGAATCGAAAGAAATCAAAAGAGCCATCTAAATACAAAGCCTAATGCAAAAAGAAAAAAACCTTCGAACATATTCAGGTTGAAAGGCAAAATATTAGTCACGAGAAAGAAATGTACATATTTATACTTATTCAAGGCTATTGTAACAAAAACAGTAAGGGGTAAAAGATCATCATCAATGTACTCATTCAAAAAACTGTTCTCAAATAAAATGGTTATGGATGAAAAGATCTAAATCCTTGTATTTGTTCAAGAAACTGTTATAAAATAAAAACAGTTACGAAAAATAAAACATTTCCCTCGCACTTATTAGAAAACTGTTTCCAAAACAGTTACGGGTAAAAAGCCCAATCTTTACGAAAACTGTTACTAATAAAAAACAGTTGTTTCCTTGTATTAATATCGAAAAACGGTTACCTATAAAAAAAAATTACGAAATACAAGAGTATATCAAATCTGTTAAACAAAAACAGTTGTAAGCATGAGTTTTAGACGATAATCAAACACATGTAAAATGTCATGGAAGTTCAAACAAGAAAAACTTTCCTTGGAAACATTCTTAAACATGTGTAAAATTCCTATCACTCTATTACATTATCATGAAGTTGAGACGTCTTCTTCATGCCAATTATAAAGGGCCCTCTTCCATAAACTATGCTATTACAAAAAGGCACATATTTAATATGACACCGTGCCTATTACAAAAAAGGTATGAGTAGTCTAAAGCATTCCACATGCAAAACTCGAAGGTAAAATTAAAACCTCAAAAAAATGAAGCATGCAAAAGACTTAAAGAGTAAAACAGAAACTCAACAAAAGTCGAACTAACATTTATATATTAAAACGGCTAAAACTAAGTATTAACTTATACTTAGTCGTATAAAATTTTCATATACATTGTGGTGCCCCTAAGTTGTCGTTAATCCAAATTTACCCCCGATGGGACTAGGGGTAACCACCAATTGCTACAAAGAAAAAAAAGGGATAAACCAACTAAATATTTTCAAGAGAGGGGTTGACTTCAGTGGCAGAAGGAGCGGGAGAAACTGGGGATGAAGAGGCATGAGCGACTGGAATCTCACTATCAGGTGAAGAGAGGTTATGACCTTGTTGAGCCTTCTCCATGGCTTCCTTAGTTTTGGCTATTTCAGCACTAAGGTCAAAACCCTCTTGACTCATTTCCATCAATGTGTCAAGGCGAGAATTCATATACGCCCAGCCCACATCGACAACAACCACCTCTTCCAAATCTTCATAATCCTTTGCCCATACTTGAAGCTCAACTCTCAATCCGTCCTTCTATGCTTCCGCAGCTTCATGGGCGACCCTTAATGGTACAATCGACTCCTCTAAAGTTTGAGCTTTGCCTAAAGCCCTACGAAGGTCTTCTTGAGTATGAGTGAGTGATTGCACGAGCTCGCCTGAGTGTTCCTCCTTCTTCCCCAACAAGTTATTCAAGTCTCTAATCTCCTCTAAGGCACGGGACAGCTGCTCCGCGAACGAAGACTCTAGAACACTCTTATCTTCATCAGCCTGACTGCAAGAAGCCCTCTCTACTGCCAGTTCTGCTGCCATGAGTCTCATCTGCCGCTTCAAGGTACCCCTTTCCTCTTCTAAAGCATCCATGTCAATCCTTAGGCTATCATACTGCGCTCTCCAATTATCAGCATCAACCTGCAACCCTTTTGTCTCTTGGTCCGTGTTTGAAATCCTCTTCATAAGCTCCATGCCTATAAGGTTAATCTACAAGAAATAACCAGTCAGATATGGTAAATTTCATATACGAGAGTGAAAGAGGATAGCTTGCATCATACCTTCAAAGAAGTATGCACGACCTCATTGGCCCATGTAAGAGCACCGTGGCTGGCTAGATTTGCTTTCTCAGAGGGACCTATCAAAGGCTTGAGCCACACTTCGGGCTCACCCATTTTCTTGAAAATATTCCCCTCAGTTGGAACCTCTATTACCACTTGCCGCATCTCTCTGCTGGAAGACCCTACTTCCCTAACGGAAGGCATATAAGCAGGCAGAGATGGAACAACAACATGCACGGAAGGTTGAGGAGTTGGAGAAGCCACGGGCAAAGCAGCAGGCACAGAGAGTTGAAGAAGTTACGGGCAAAGAAACAGCAGAAGGTGAAATAACCAAAGGAACAGACGAAACACAGTCTCTCAAAGAAGCAGGAAAGACAGCAGCCAAAGGGACGCCATCAGGAGCAAGATCAACACCCTCATGAATAGGGGAATGTGAAACATCATCAAGGACAGGGGGCTCAATCACAGACACGGAAGGCAAGGTTAAGGCTGTAAGATCATCATCTAAAACCATTCGCCTTCTCTGTGGCATGTGCACTAAAGCACCCTCTTCTTCTTCTTCTTCTTCTTCTTCTTCTTCTTCTTCTTCTTCTTCTACGGAACGAGACTCACAAATCTTCCTCTTCGAGGAAGATGAACCATTAATAATTTCCTGGGCCTGAGCCAAGGACATCTTCGGGATAGATGAAGCAGACACCCCACGAGCAGAGAACCCTATTAAAAGGAAAAAAAAGTTGAACGACAAAAAAAGAGACTCGAGTAAGGAAATAAGCAAGAACAAGAGCTTCACTTACCATGAATCTTTACTTGCCAACCATACCTCCCAGCGAGGTACTTCCAAGATCTTTCTTCTGAAGAAGCA